>PVIW01004625.1:0-126858 GCA_004026585.1 Noctilio leporinus | reverse complement strand
TTTCTTTCTTTCTTTCTTTCTTTCTTTCTTTCTTTCTTTCTTTCTTTCTTTCTTTCTTTCTTCCTTTCTTTCTTTCTTTCTTTCTTTCTTTCTTTCTTCTTTCCTTTCTAACCTAACTCAAGTTAATGTTATCACACCTAGTAACAAGTCTTTGCACCTTAGTTCTCATCTTCTGAAAGAAAAATGTTATCCATTAAGAAGGAAGGAAGGGAGGAAAAGAGGAAGGGAGGAAGATAGGATGGGTGAAAGAAAAAAAGAAAACCCTAGTTTCATGAAGACTGAATAGTTTTACTTTATTAGGTATCTTCAGTTCATAGGGAAAGTTGCATCTCTATTATCAGTTGAAGTTGCTTTATCTAAATTGTTCACATCAAGAGTTTACATGGCTCTTAGATTTATTGAACCATCCACCATATTATTTGAAATTTAATGTCTTCATCAAATCCTTTCTCTATCACCTTGTGTAGATTTTCAAAGATGTCCAAGAGCTTTGCTATAGCAGTACAGTGCCTCATGACACCATAAACTAACTGTGTCTGTGAATCCAGTGCACAAGGTATTTCTTTCATTTTTCAAATATATTATGTTGTACTTGAGAAGCACAGAAATGTTTATGGAAACAATATTATCACAGTTTTTCTTTCCTCATACATAGGAAAATAACATGGACAGATGTTCATAACAAAGCTTATAAATTTCATACATTTAGTCCTTTCAATATTCTTTATTACTTCCATACTTTCTTAAAGTTATTTTTTTTCCTTTAGGTCCCATACACTTATCTTCTTTCTTCAAAGATGTTTTTTACTTTCTTGAAATATTCACTCAACAGTGTGGGAAATGTGATAAGATGATGATCATGTATTAACTAATATGATCATGAAAAGTGGTCCTATCTAGGAAACAGGTAATTCACAACTACCTGTAAGTACATTATGACAGAGTTTTCTGTTCAATTTTCAAATTCTGAATAAATTTTTGAAAATTATTGTAAACATTAGAGTAGTGAAAGTTCAGAGCATGAGTTATTTCAAGTTACATGTTTATTTAACTATTTATTCACAATGCCTTTAACTGTGTCATCCACTTGGAATCTCTCTCTTAGCAGTTTCTTCCCCACTATGTTTCATATGTCCAAAGTCTACCTGAACTTCTGGTCACATGCTATTTGTTGTATTTAATTACTTTATTTCTTCCTAGTTGGAACAGAATATTTTTATCTGAGCTATACTGGCATACAAACTCTTTTAGTCATTCAACAAATTTTATCAGTCTTCTCTGATGATCAATTTCAGGCCACCAACATGATATCACTGAGCACTGAGTAAAGGCATACATACACACAGTTGAGCTCCATGAATACCATGGAATTCAGTTAGTTCTTCAAATCAGGGCCATTCTTTTCCCCAGAAAACCAGCTTACAAGCATACCTAAACCCAAGAAGTGAGATATGTATACTGTATGTATGTATAATGTCAGATAGTTGATATACTATAATAGGTAGTTATACCTACCACTGAAAAAAAGAAAACAGGGATAGAAGAACAAGATGTGAGTTAGTAAACTTTAATTTTAAATCTGGTAGTCAGAGAAAGCCTCTATGAGTAGAATAACAGCCTATGGAGAGAGGGAGTAGGTCCTGGAGGACTAATAAGTGAGAATATTGTAAGATGGCAGCATGTCTACTATGTTGGGGAAACAGTGAGAAGGACATTGTAGCTGGAACAGAGACAATGCCATTAGAGAATTAAAGGTAGATAAAATTGTAGAACTGCAAAGACACACTTTATGTAGGCTATAGTAAGTATTTTTTGTTTGTTTGTTTTTACTCTAAATGACAGTAAAACCATTTAATGATTTTGTGCAGAGAAGCAGTATGATCTGGTTGGCTATTATAAGAAAAACTAGATTCACATATGGCAAAATCGGAAGCAAAGAGACCAGTAAATAAGGCATTGCAGAAGTTCAGAGAAGACATCATGGTGAGTTGGACCAAACTGGCAAGAATGCAGATGTAAGATTTAGTCTGCTTTAAAAATATTTTTGAAGGTAGAATTGGCAGAATTTATTGATGGATTGTTTGTAAGATAAGGAAAACGGAATAAAATAAGGGTTCTGGAATGAGCAACTAGAGGAATGAGATGAAAAAGATTTTAAGAACAATACATGCTGTGGAAAGGCTGGGAATAGGAATTATTAGGAGCTCAATTTTAGACATGTTCATATTGTTTGCAAAAGCCTGATTAGAGCGAGTTCAAGAGAGAATTGGAGAAGAAAAATTGTAGCAGCAAGTATAACTAATTCTTATGAGAAATTTTGCTGAAAAGCGACCATAAAAGTACAGAGGTAGCTATAGGGGAAGTTGTGACAAGAGAGGGTACTTTTCTAAAATAGGAGAAATAATGACATATTTGTACCATGATGATACTGAAAAATCAGGAGAAAATTTCCAAAAAATATCCTCTGGGAGATGATAAGGAAAACGGACTTAAGCAAAAGTGGAGAGAGTGGTCATAACTAAGCAAAGAGAGTTTATTGATAACAGGATGGAAGACAAAGTATGTAGGTACTAATGTGTAGGTGAAGAGATATTGTAGTGGGGACTTGAGGACATTCTCTTTCTATTGTTTTTATCCTCTTATAAATTGAAAGCATTGTTATGAGCTAAAAATAAGGATGGGAGATGGTGTTCAAGGAGAGAGATGAAGGTCTGAAATAGCCATCCAGATGTATGGAAACCTATGTTGTTCAGGATCTGTAGTTTGCTTATGGGCATCAATGAGGAACTCTGTCATTTAATGGTCAGAGATGGGAGATGAAGTTGGTAAGAGAGATTTTCTGTTTTTCTCCTTCCTCTCCTGGTGCATATAAATAACACTGGTAGAAATTTTTCTGTATGGATATTGCAGAATTTGAAGTTTATTCTTAGATCAACAACCATATGCAAAGAGTTTTTCAAGAGGATTTATGGGTTAATTAGATAGATATGATATTAAAGTTATCCTAAAATAAAGGTCAGTGTGAATGTTTTGATCATGAGAAAAATTGTGTTGATTATAGCAGCTTTTCAGAAGTAATAGTTATTTTACACCTGAGATGTTCTAAGCAGTATATTTCTCCTTTTGCTTTTAGGATTGCAGATTATTTTTTTCTTTTTCACTAGTCTTAAGTCATTCCATTACTATAACTTTACATTTCATAAAATCAGAATGGTTTAATACAGTATAATGCACTCCAATGGTGCTATAATTTAGTGACAGTACTTTGCTCTTATAGCTCCATATTACTTGCCATTGAAATGGGCTTAATTCAAAATATTTGTTCAAGAAGAGGATTATGACTTCAGGTTCTCTCACTACCACTCAATAACAAATTCCTATTTTATAAATAATATGTATTAAAATGTAAAAGATATTAATTTTAATCACAAATTTATTTTAATATACCAATTTTAGCTTATCAAGACCTTATAGTACTGTATTCATTAAAATTCTGAAATACCACCTCAAATTAACACAATTCACAAGAACATTTGAACTGAGCAATATTTTCAGCTAACTTTTCATAAGAAATAGTTTAAGACACACCAATAATCCTGTTATTTTATTGTTTGATATGTGTGGACTAAAGACAGCAAGCTCTCAAAACTCAGTTTATAACTAATGGGAGAAATACAAATTAAAACCACAATGAGATATCATCTTACACCTGTCAGAATGGCTATCATCAATAAATCAAAAAACAATGTGGTAGCAAGGATGTAAACAAAAGGAAACCCTTGTGTACTGTAGGTGGGAATGCAGATTTATGTAGCCATTGTGGAAAGCATTATGGAGATACCAAAAAAAAAAAAAAAAAATGTAACTGACTTATGACCCACTGATCCCACTTCTGGGAATAGATCGAGAAGAAACATGAAACACTGATTCGAAAGAATATATACACCCCTATGTTCATTGCAGTTTTATTTGCAACAACCAAGATTTGGAAGCAGACCAAATGCTTAGAAGATGATGAGTAGATAAAAATGTTGTTGAACATTTACACAATAGAAAAGTACTCAGCTGGAAAAAAGAAAAGAAAGAAAAAGAAAGTCTCACCTCTGTGAGAGCATAGATGGACCTCACCTAGAGAGAGTATTATGCTAAGTGAAATAAACCAGTCAGAAAAACACAAATACCATATGATTCCACTTACATGTGGAATCAAACAAACAAACACAATAAAATTATAGGCTTACAGATAGAGCAGGCTGACAGCTGAATAAGGGAGGATGTTGAGGGGATGCGTAAAAAAGGTGATTAGGAAAAAAAGCAAAAACTCATAGATAGACAATAGTATGGTGATTACCAGAGGAAAGGGGATTTGGAGAGGTAGAAGAGGGTAATACATGGATAAATGGGGATGCAAGGAGACTTGACTTCAGGTGGTGAACACATAAAACAATATACAAATTATGTATTATAGAATTTCACACCTGAAGCTTAGATAATTTTATTAACCTTTATAACTTCAATAAGAATTTTAAAAATTTGATAAGATTAACATTTAAGTGGTTGGATTTTGAATAAAAGATTACTTCCATATTTTGATGAGCCTTATCCAATTAGTTGAAGGTTCTAATAGAACAAATACTGGCCTCCCCTGACCAACAAGTTATTTTGCCAGTAAACTGCCTTTGGACCCAAACTGCAATTCTTTGCTAAGTTTCCAGCTTGCCAACCTACTCTACAAAATTTCAAATTAGGAACCTTCCACAACCTTGTGAGCTAATTCCTAAAGACCTCTCTTCCTCAATTCTCAGTTTTTCTCCACCTTTCTCCCTCTGCACATACCCTCTCCACACACACAAACACAAACACACTTTCTCTCTCTCTGTTGCTATTATTTCTCTGGAAAGTCCTGAGTAATATAATTAAGTAGTATACCTTGTTCATTTATTGTATTATTGTTTTTCACAGTACCTGCAACAAAGTAGGTGTTCATAACTACTTTAGCAGAAGAATGAATATTATGTAACATTTTAGATGCTACGTAATGACAAATTTAAAAATAAATCAGAAAGCATACATAAATGTTAGTAATAAAGGTGAAAAAGAAGTGTCACAAAGAGAGACCACCATTTACAGTGGTCAAGACCACTGCTCCAAATCTTGGTTATAGTAAATAAAACTTCAATGAACATAGGGGTGTATATATGCTTTCAAATCAGTGTTTCATGTTTCTTCTGATCTATTCCCAGAAGTGGGATCAGTGGGTCATAAGTCAGTTACATTTTTTTTTTTTTTGGTATCTCCATAATGCTTTCCACAATGGCTACATAAATCTGCATTCCCACCTACAGTACACAAGGGTTTCCTTTTGTTTACATCCTTGCTACCACATTGTTTTCTGATTTATTGATGATAGCCATTCTGACAGGTGTAAGATGATATCTCATTGTGGTTTTAATTTGTATTTCTTCTATTAGTTATAAACTGAGTTTTGAGAGCTTGCTGTCTTTAGTACAGTGTCCATGTGCTTGGAGAAAGAAGGCCCCTATAGGAGCACTGTCATTGGAGAAATTAAGAGGTAGCTTAGAGTTATAGCATCATTCCTTTGAAGACCTCTATTTCTGACTGCCTAGACAATGCCTGTGTAGCAAAAGTAAGAGTCCTCTTCCTCAGCCATGATATCAGCAAAAGTCAAGTGTGGTCTCAAAATTCTCTATACTTAGAAACACCTTAACCTTTCTTGCTCCTCAACACTCATAGCCTTGCCAAAACTATCTTCTTTGGGATCATTGGAATGATCTCATAATGCCATGTGCCCCTTCTCATTTTATACTCCACAAAAACCAGGACCCTTATTATCCTTCATTCTCTAGACTCTATATCTCTATTTAGCTCTGCATTTTGCTTTTTCTAACTCCATATCCTAATTATGGATTAAAAAATTTTATTTTATTTATCGATTCCGAGCCAGGGCACATAACCAGGTTGCAAGCCAGGTCTCGAACCAGATCTGTAGCTGGAAGCAGGTGAAATGCAACCGTAGATTGATGTCTCTCTCCCTCTCTGCCTCTCTCCTTTTCCATCTTTCTAAAAATAATGAAATAAAATCTTTATAAAAAATACATTAAAATTTTTTTTATTTTATTAAAAATTAAATTAAATTAAAAATAAAAGTCAATGAATATAAGTAGCTATTTTTAAAATTATATATGAGCTTTGAAAAAAAGTCAGAATTTCATGTTCTTGAATAAATTTTCAGAAATGACTGTCAAAATGATAAGTAGCTATTAAAACAGACTGCATTTTTATCTGAATATAAGTAAACTCAATACTTCAAAGTATGCTTCTTACATAATCATTATTTATATAATGTGTTGGGCAGGACAGCAATGTACTACGAGATTGCAAAGGCTTTTAACTCCAAGATCAGAATATTAATCAATATTATGAATATTATTTATGAACTATATATTGGTTCTAATATAGTTTGGATCTTATGGCAAAAATTGTAAGAAAGAAAAATGGGTTTGTTCAATTACACCTTTGTTTATTCACTTTATGGAAACATTCATTCATTGATCCTACAAATATGTCCCTCTCAGAATTCTATAGCTAGTGTTAAAGGGGTCAGCAGATTAGGAAAATGCAAATGATTAAATTATATATATGTATATATAGACACATATACGCTGTGGAGACAAAAATCTAAGGAGAGGGAGTGGTGCAAGCAGTGGAAGGGCAATGTTGAATGGCGAGTCTGCAAACTCAGTATGTCATTGACTCAGCTCTCTAATTGTTACTATGTTCTTTCCATTCTCAACATACAATTTATCTATTTTTAAGTCATTATGAAGTTTATTTTTGAATTGTCTTGGTTCACCACAAAATATTACTAAAATAAAGGGGAACATTATCATAGGAAAAGAAAAAGAATAGCATTAATTTTAAAATCAACAAAAAATCTATTTTTAATATATTTACATAGTAAAACTGGTGTAGTTTTAGCTGTAAAAGTGATTATGCTCAGCCCTGAAATTATTTATTCAGCAAAGTGCCAATAATATTAAATTATTTATAAAGGAAGAGTATAGGAAGCTTTTACTCCAATTATAAAATACCTAATATTGTGACTATAATTTTTGCTAAATTGTAAGTGAGGGAAACCTTATTTTTTAAATAACAATTTTAGTAGTTTTTTAGATATTAACTAGTGGTTCCATATTCTCCATCTGTGTGAGTTCTTTTTTCAATTCCCTCCTCAATAATGTGATTGTTAATGGAGTTGAAACAAATAGTATTTAAGTAAATAAAACTGAGGTAGCACCATAATCCATAGATCACAAATTTCAAATGTAGCCTTTGAAAAAATACAACCAGAGAAGAACAAGCTATGTCTCTCTCCATGAAAAAAACAAGAACAAAAACACTTTATTTTTTTTTTTTAACTTTGGCCCTATGACTTCATCAGCAACCATTTTTACATTTTTTTATGGTAGTTTTCTTGTCAGCTTCAGACAACTATTAAATTATAACCCCTTAATTCGATTTACTCTTTCCTTTTTCCTTAAAATGTATTTTCATCGATGAGTCACATTCTCCTGTTACTTTCAAACCTTGAATCGTTACATCATTTCTATGGTTTAATTACCTGTGCTGCTTTCATTTAGTTCCTGGAAGAAGCATCATATAAAGCTAGTGAATATCTCTTGGAAATGATAACTTGGATTATATCTATTTCTAATATAATTTCTTAGATTTTCTTATTATGTTATTACATTGAAAGAAAATACATCAAGTGTATTAAGGCATCACCATGGATAACTATAACTGCTTTATTTACAGAGTATCTCTTGGCTGAGCATTAACAAAGACTTTAGAATTAACTTTAAAGCACAATATAGAAAAGATAATACAGCAATACTAATGGGAACAAATACATTTTGCTGGGCTAAATTAATTTTGGTTCGTTTTTTAGTGTTTTGTTGTTATTGTTGGTGTTCAAGGAACCTGAATAATGAACACTGACTTAAGTTGTGATTTGAGAAAACAAAGCTAGTGTGCTTTCAGTTTTAATTCAGATTATGATTTAAAATGTAGATAATAGTAAGAAATTGTTTTGATTTCTTCCAAAGAGGTAAAGTTGTTGATTGTTAAATGTAACTAACTAAGGGGCAATCTTTGTCTGAGTTTAAGGTTCTTATATCTTTTTAGCATGTAGCCTAGTTAGATTTGTTTTGTGAATTATTTCTTGGTTAATAGAAAATTAATTAAAGTAGAAATAGATTGCCTTTGTTTTGATGTGACATTGTTTTCATTTATTATAAATGAATTTGATCATTCAATGAATTTGGCTATGAAAATTCTTACTACAATTTTGGAAACACTGTTCTTAAGTTAAGATGTGGTGATATGATAAGCTATTTTATCTTCCTTATTGATAAATATATAGACATGGAGCCTGGCATTCTAGATGATGGGATAAAACCAGATAAGGTTAAAGAAAACATCAAATATTTGCTTTAGTTTAATAGTATCTGTATTGTGGAATACTGGTTCAGAGCATAGGATTGGGAACAGATTTTTCCTCAGGCAAATTTTGGTTCTACCACTAAATTGTGTGAGAATTTAGGAAATGTATTTAACTTTTTGGCACCTCAGTTTCCAAATCTGTAAGATGGTAAATATAATATATATATTAAAGAACTAAAATAAGAATAAATATATTGGGGCATTTTAGGGTCAAATAGAAGTGTTGAGTCCTGGCTGGTAGCACAGTGGATAAGGCGCCGGCCTGTGAACCCAAAGGTCACAGGTTCGATTCCCAGCCAGGGCAACATAACTAGGTTGCAGGCCAGGTCTCCAGTCAGGTCTGTGGCTGGAGGCAGGTGAAAAGCAACCATACATGGATGTTTCTCTCCCTCTCTGCCTCCCTCTCTTCCCCTCTTTCTAAAAATAATAAAATAAAATATTAAAAAAAAAAAGAAGAAGTGTTGGATGTATAAAATGAGTCTAGAGAAATGTGGTAGGTATAGATAATATTGATTTTATCTTATTTTGTGAAAGATGCACTTATGTGTATTAATTTAGAGAGTATCAAAATCATTTTATATTTTAAGAAATGTTCTTTAACAATTGCTGGTAGTTATGATAACAAATGATGGAGGCTTGTATCTCATGGCAGTGGAAATGAAGGAAAAGATGGAATTGGGCAATAAATAATACAGAGAAGAGTTTTAAATGCAGCTTGAGGGTAGAGTCTTTGGAACTTAACAGGCTGGATTGTTTTGCAAACTCTTCAAAAAAAATTGGAGAGTAAATACTGCTGAACACATTTTATAAGGTCAGCATAACAGCAATATAAAAAGCTAGCAAAGATACCACAAAAAATGAAAACTACAAACCAATCTGATAAATACAGATGCAAAAATTCTAAACAAAATCAAATACAAAAATACGGTAAATAAGCCCTGGCTGGTGACTCAGTGGATAGGCACTAGCCAGCCTGCAAGCACAAACGTCACTGGTTCAATTCCCATTCAGGGCCCATAACCAGGTTGCAAGCCAGGTCTCCAGCCAGGTCCATAGCTGGAGGCAGGTGAAAGGGGATGATACATTGATATTTCTTTCTCTCTCAGCCTCCCTCTCTTCTCCTCTCTCTAAAAAGTAATAAGTAAAACCTTTTAAAAAATGCATGCAGATGTTACAGTTGTCACAATACAATCTAACAAAATTGTTTTGAATGAAATTAACTAGAACCATCTTACGGAAGAAATCAAATAAACTTTTTCCCCAATCCAATATATGGTGACAGAAGATTATTTAATTTTGTGTGGTGGACACACAATGCAATGAACAGATTATGTATCATGAAGATGAGCACATGAAACCTATATTATTTTATTGTTTAATCAGTAAATTTAACTAATTAAGGTTTTTTTAATGAAATGAGAAATGACACAATTTAAAAAAGACAAAATTTGAACAGATCAATTACAACCACTGAAATTGAACAGTAATTTAAAAAATAAAAAGACAAAACAAACAAACAAACAAACTTCCCAACAACAACAAAAAGTCCTGGACTGGATGACTTCACAGGTAAATTTTATCAAACATTCAGAGAAGAACTGACAGCTTTCCTTCTAAAACTTTTACATAAACTTCAAGAAGAAAATGCTCTCAATCTCATTTTATGAGGCAAGCATTAACTTGTCTGATTCCAAAAGCAGATAAAGACATTACAAAGGAAGAAAATTACACACTAATATCTATGATAAACATTGATGCAAAAATCCTCAACAAAGTATAAGCAACCAAATTCCACAATGCATTTTTAAAAAATCAAGCATCATGAAGTGAAATTTATTCCAGAGATGCAGTTAATTCAATACATGCAAATCAATTAACATAATAAACCCATGAATAAAAAGGACAAAAATCACATGATTGTATTAATAGATGTAAGAAAGCATTTGGCAAAATCCAGCACCCATTTATCCACTCAGCAAAGTGGAAATTGAGGGAACATATTTCAACATAATAAAGGCCATATAGGACAAACCCACAGTTAACATCATACTCAATGGGGAATAAATAAAAGTAGTTTTTCTTCAAATTTGGAAAAAGACATGGATCTCTATTTTCACCAGTCTTATTTAAGATAGTATTGGAAGACTTAGTCACAGTAATCAACCAAGAAGGAAAAAAGACATCCAAATTGGAAATGAAATATTAGAAAAGTCATTATTTGCAGATGACATGATACTACATGTAGATAATACTTCAGTTTCCAACATAAAACTACTAGGATTGATAAATTCAGTAAAGTAGCTGTGCTACTGAGCAGCAAGTTGGGTCCTGCAGCTCATCACCACTGTCCAGGCAAAATTCCAGAGGCAAAGTTAAAGAAAGAAGTCTATTAATGGGGATACTGGGGATACTGGGGGTACTGGGTGGAGGGGAGCAAAGTGGAAAAATGGGATGACTGTTAACAGCATAATCAATAAAATATACTTAAAAAAAAAAAAGTCTATTAAGTCACAGCTTTAATCATTTAAGTCCATCAATCAAAGCTTAACTCTAACACCTGGGTTCTCTCAGTTTTTCCCCTGTTAGTTCCCATAGGGTTAATTTACAAACTAGAACAACATAATACATAAAAGCTACACAATTCCAGAAGAATGGCAGGCTTCTGCCTCAGAGTCTGTTCCCCTCTACGACACCCAAAGAATAAACCTGCCACCCTCTGCCAGGCCAGTCCAATCCCAGGCTGCACCTGGAGTTCCTTCCCATCAAAAATACCTTCCACTGGGAAATGCTGGCAGCCACAGCAAGGGTCATCCAGGCATCCTCAAGGAAGAAGGGTGCGCTGGAGAGGTGGAGAGACTGAGCCTGAGCCTGAGCCTGAGCCTGAGCCTGAAAGACAACCAGGTGGGCAGCCACGAAGGTTGGCGAGCGGAAGAGCCAGCCCTCTTTTCATTTCTTGGCCCTGGAGGCATCAGCTTCACACCCAATCCCAACCTAGACTGCTTTCCATTGCCCCAGCAAGCTTCTCTTATGGCCCCTCCTACTTCATCCTATTGATTTTAACCAGATTTCTCTAATAGCAGGATACAAAATAAATATTTATAAATCACCTGCATTTTTGTACACTGACTATGAACTCTCAGAAAGGAAAAAAACAGAAACAAAAAAACAATTGCATTTCCAATGCATCAAAGAAAGAATACCTTGGAATAAATTTAACAAAGGTTAAAAACCCTGCATTTTGCAAATTATTGTACAAGAGACTGAAGAAAGAAATTGAAGAATATATAAGTAAACAGAAATACATATCATGCTCTATGGACATGAAGAATTCACATTGTTAAAATGCCCATACTACCCAAAGCAATCTATAGATGCAATGCAATTTCCGTCAAAATCACAAAGCTGTTTTTCACAGAACTAGAACAAATAATCCTAGAAGTTATATAGAACCACAACATACCCTGAATAACCACTGCAATCTTGAGAAAGAACAAATTTGGAGTTATCAGTCTACATGATATCAAACTCTTCTACAAAGTTATAGTAATAAAAATAGCTTAGTGCAGGAATAAAACAGGCACATAGATCAATGAAACAGAATAGAGAGCCCAGAAATAAA
Source organism: Noctilio leporinus (assembly GCA_004026585.1). Taxonomy (NCBI): domain Eukaryota; kingdom Metazoa; phylum Chordata; class Mammalia; order Chiroptera; family Noctilionidae; genus Noctilio; species Noctilio leporinus. The sequence goes on along the minus strand of PVIW01004625.1, from coordinate 114,716 downwards.
CCCACAAATACATAGTCAATTAACATACAACAATGGACAAGAACATAAAATGGGGTAAAGATTGTCTATTCAATAAATGATTCTGGAAAAATTTGACAAATATGTGTCAAAAACATAAAACAAAACCATGACCTCACATCCTACATAAGAATAAACAAAAATGGATTAAAAACATAAGTCTAAAAACTTTAAAATTCTTCGAACACATAGGCAGTAAAATTTTGGACATTAAATATTAGCAATATATTTTTCTAATATATTTCCTAAGGTAAAAAAGACTAAAGAAATATAAACAAATGGGATTATATCAAACTAAAATGTTTGAACTGCAAAGAATACCATTCACAAAATGAAAACACAACATACTCAATGGAAGAATATATTAATCAATGATATGCCTTATAAGGGGTTAACATCCAGAATTTATAAAGAACTCATACAACTCAACACTAAAATGAACAACCATTTAAAATATGGGCAAAAGACCTGAATGAACATTTCTCCAAAAACGCATTTAAATAACCAGTAGATATATGAAGAGATGCTCAACATCACTAATAATCAGAGAAGTGCAAATTAAAACTGAAAAGAGATATGATTTTATATGTCAGAATGGCTATTATCAATAAATCAGTAAGTGACTAGTTTGGTGAGTACATGGAAAAAAGGGAACCCCATGCACTATTGGTGGGAGTGCAAATTGATGCAACTGCTAGGGGAAACAATATGGAGGTTCCTCAAAAAATAAAAATGCAACTGCCTTATAACCCAGAAATTCCATTTTTGGTATGTATCAGAAAAAATCCAAAACATTAATTCAAAAGAATATATGCTCCCCAATGTTCATTGAACATTATTTACAAAAGTGAAATATGGAAGCAACCTAAGTGTCCATTAATAAATGAGTGGATAAAGAAGTGCTGGAATATATATATATATAGAATAGAATATTACTCAGTGATAGAAAAGAATGAAATCTTACCATCTGCAACAGCATGGATGGAGCTAGAGGTTATTATGCTGAGTGAAATAAGTCAGACAAAGATGAATACCATATGATTTCACTTATATGTGAAATAGAAATACATTCGAATGCAAATAACAGACTGATAGCTGTCATGGGAGGGGCTTGGGAACTGGGTGGAAAACATGAAGGGATTATGAAATACAAATTGGTAGTTTCAAAATAGTTATGGGGATGTAAAGTACAGCATAGAAAATATAGTCAACAATATTGTCATAACCCTGTATGGAGCTAGCAGAGAACTTGAAATAAAGGGAATCACTGTGGTAAGTATATGATTGTCTATGTTGTATGACTAAACCTTATACAAAATAATATTGAATGTCTATTGTAACTGAAAAGTTAAAATTTTAAAAAAGAAACAATGTTTTTGCTCTCTTTAATTCATAGCCTAGCACATCTTGAAATACTAAAGAAAAGGAAGAAAATCTGTCAGAAATTTTTTAAATATTGAATAAATAAAATGTAATAAAAATAAAAGAGAAAGTTCAATTCTGGGAAATATTTCAGAATATATAAGATAAGGGGTATATGTATGGTCCATAAATATAAGAAAAAATAATGTACCTTTAATAAATGAATGATGAAATATGAGTAGATAAAAAGAATAAAAATACAAAAAGAAGGCAGAAGCAAAAAAAAAGAAGAAATGCAATTGAATTCCAAAATTATTAGAAAGTTGTGCAGAACTAAATTTAACCTTGCCCATAGTAAAATATGGAAATTTATAGTGTACTAATTAATCAAGTTAAAAATTTTTGTTGCTCTAAAAAAACCAAAATTTAAATAATTAAATAAAGACAAAAAAATATCAATGCTGGCAAGTGCGTAATAAATGCCAATCATTGTTTTTGGCTTTCAATATCAACATAATATTTTCAGGAAATAATTTTTCAGTATTCATCTGAAGTTATAATATATTTATACTTTTTTTGACCTAGTAAATCTGTTTTTCAGAATAATCTAAGCTATGTGGAACATTAAGATGTTTAATGAAGCTTTATTCTAATAAATAAAATGGCAATGTATAAAGTGTCATGTGAATGACGACTATTATTTATCCCAAATGTTGACTCTGAAAACCATATAATGGGTAATTTTTGTCCTAGAAACAACAATAGTTGAATCAAGCATATTCTATTTCCATAAAAATTATAAAATCACAAAAGCATGAAGAATAATGCAAGGAAAAGAATAAGTAGTTATTTCATGTAAAATGTTATAATTTAATTTTTGTCTATGTTAACTTCTTATCACTCGAAATATATATTTCCCTTTAAAAGAGAAAATATGTAATAAAATTTGTACATTGGTTAACTTGCTCTTTGCTTGCTTTACTGAAAATCTAGGAATATAAAACTCCAGAAAAGTATATTATTCAATAAAGCATTTATTTTATTCTTGGGTACAGTAGAACCCAAGATTCTACTGTATTATAGTGATAGGCTACAGTTTTTTCTTTGCCTTATTTACTATTTTTTTAATCAGTTTTTCCTCTCTCAATAACTCAATCCAAAATCTATAGCCATACAATGGAAATATTGATAATCTGGTATTATTACAAATAAAGTAAGAATTTAAGTAAGGAAAGGAGGGAGAAAAAGACTGAGAGAAACCTATTTTTCTTACTTTTAAATCAGTTTGGGGACAATTTTTAACTTAGTCATTGCTCCTCATTTCTCTGGGTTATGATCCTGATAACATCATTCTTTTAGCCTTAGTGTTTATGGCAATTCATAGAGTGTGATGAGGTAATAGTTGGAATTGCCTGTAGTCTTAGCATTTATTGTTTCTGTTTTCCTGAAAGCATCTGTTCCAATTACTTATCTTTATTCTGCTTGCTCCTCCTGAAATAAAATATAGCACATAAAATTTTTCTCTGCTTCTGCAATAGGATAAAAAGATCACATCTTCATTGTCTAGTTTCTAAACTTTAATTTTCACATTTTATTGGGGCACATACGGGCAACATTTTATAATCCCTTTTTCTGGTAACAGAAAATGAAGACTAAAAGCTACCCATGTATAATTAATTTACCTACATCGAAGAACAGGAAACATCAGAATTTTATGCAATAATTTTGTGGTAGTACTTTGAATGGCTGCTACCTCTGCTTTCTACAAGAAAAGCATTTCCCCCCTTAACATCCACATAAAATGGTAGAAGGAACAATCATAGTGGATAGTACATTTTAAAATAAATGTACTAAAATAAATGTAATAAAAACTTTGAATGGGAACATGAGGGATCAGAACAGAACACCTAAAATTCAGAAAGGCGTTCATTTGCTTGAGTTCAACTCTTGAGGCTACAGTTCTGCGTGACGTTAGTTCAGATATTTAATTATTATGTATGATTAATTACTGCTGGCACCCCATTCTCACATGTACACATCTTTGTGAATACAATTTTAGCACTGGCCATGAGATCCTCATCTGAATTAAAAATAACAAGCAAGCCAGTATAAATATTTAGCCCGCAAAATTATATTTTTTCTAATGTTTGAAACTTCTGTTTTGTAAGGTTGTGATTTTGTGGATTTAACTTATTTGCCTGGAAGTCAGGATATTGCTTATGGAACAGATATGTACAGTTTTTACTCTGAGACTTACACATATGAAAAAGATTAATATTCATCTAAAGAATTTCAATTAACTAGGCAACATAACTCACAAACAATGACATTGTTATCTTGTGAATAATTAAATATCATATTTAGGAAAATTTGAAAAAAATTATAAACAGTGAAAATTATTTTCATCATATTTATACTATTTTGAGAAAAATTATCATATCCCAAAGCAGATGAATTGGATACAAATGGTTTAACAAATTTAATCAAGGGTTTAAAAAAAATAAACCTAAAACTAGCTAATCTAGCTAATTGTATAAAGAGAATGATCTCATGTCCGGTTCTCTGTCCTTTAATAGAATTTTTAGCTTAGAGTGTCTCCTTTGATATATTTGTGATGAAGAACACTTAGCTAAAAAAAAAGAAAGAAAGAAAGAAAGAAAACCGAAATAGCATTATATGGTGTTTTGTTTTGAACCTTGACTTTGAATTTTGTTTTTACCACTTAATAAACATATACAGGTGACAGGATTATCACCACTATCACTTGATCAATTAAAAACAAATCAAGAGAGAAAACAGTGAAAATATTTGTAACATTACCAAGTGTTATCATCAATATGTTATGCAGACAATTGGTTATTAATGAAAGAAAAGGGAGCTAGACATCTGATTGAGCTGTATTAAGTAGGAAAGTATGGTTTCACAGTCACTTCGGGCATGGCCTAGTCAGGAAAGACGCCTTCCAGTCACGCCAGGGAGCAACCCTCACCTTCTGCCAGACTAACGGGGGAGGGAGAAAACACGAAGGGAAATGCCTCTCACTGACTTCAGGCGCAGTAGAAACCAACAGAAGGACAATCAAGGGGGAGACTAGCCTGGGAAAAAGATCTGATAGAGTAAGGCACAGAAACCCTGGAAGATCCAGGAAAGGAACTGGATGCAGGGTTTGGGAGGTAGAGGGGGGAGTGTGAGGCACAACCAAGCCCCAGGAAAAGCCAGGAAAGAGATGAGATAGTTTGAAAGAAAAGCTGCTCTTTCCCAAACCCAAGGAAATACAGGGTGGCCTAGCAAGGACCTAGAAATAACTGTTGCCCTGTGGCCTGCCCGCTCTCTGCCTCTCCCAGGGTTTACTATTCCTTTTTACTGTAGTAATAAAACAGAAGCCATGGGCCTTTCAGGTATAAAGGGCTCATCTGCCCTTCCAGAAAGGAAAAATTCTTAATAACAGAGCTGGTGAAAAGGAAAGGAATTTGTTTATTTAAAGGTTATACAGATTTAGATTAAAGGTGAAATTCTGCCATTAAGTCCCACTCCCTTTAAAACACCCAAAAACATACAGTCCTGCCAAGTCAGGCCAGTTTTTAGAACAGAGAAGACAGAGGTATTGCGTTTTTCTAGAAAAATAGAAGTTCACAGCCCAGCATTTCCCAGTCACAGTTTAGTGTTCCCCGTAGCTCCCATCCATCTACTCAATTGGGAGAGGTTTTTTGTGCTTTTCTGCTCTTAATTGAGAATCTCTTTCAAACTACGTGTTCTCTCTAACTTAAACTGTATGCCCTTCTCTGTAGCTTTTAAACTGCATTCCCCTCTCTCCTGTGCAGACCACATGTCCTCCCTAACTGTTGAATTGCAGTCCTTAACTTAATGGCTGCTGCCTTATTTTTAAATCCCTGACTGCTGCTGGCCTTTGACACAGTGGGCATGGTGACCAGTTCTGGACACTTCATGAATTCTTTTTTATTATTATTTTAAATTAGGTATATTGGGATGACATTCATTAATAAAATTATACAGGTTTCAGGAGTACAATTCTATGAGTCTTCTGTATGTAAACTACACATATTTAAAGGACTAAGCCAAACTTTTTCTCTCATGTCCATTTGAGTTTAGATACCTAATTTTTAAAAATCTATTTTTCTTCAAAGTAATACATGCTTATGATGAAAATGTCAAACAATACTATAGGGTTATATTTTCAAGTGTCTTTCTGTTCTCAACGAACTAGTTTCTAATATATTTATGCTTATTATTTGCATCCATATTTCTATTAGGCCATGTCGGTGATGCATTTTTATTTTTTAACTTTTTTGTATGATCCATAATTTCCTTATTTATTTATCTATTTATTACTGTTTGTGAGCCCCTGTTGCTCTCCTCTGGCTGGCTCACTCTGCCCTACTCCCATAGTTGATCTCCACCCTGTTGTCCATGTCAGTGGGACATTTATACTTGTTCCTCGTGATGCATTTTAATCTATACTGACACTCTGATATGGAGGCAAAGGATTTGCCGTTCTTGTAATTTACCCCTGATTCTGATCCTTCTATCTTTTCTTTATAATTGCGTAATAATTTTTGCAATAGTCAACTTTCTATTGTTATGTAAATATTATTCATTATTGAATTAATATACTATAATTACATTCCATACCCCATAGAAATGTTTCCTGTTGATAATAATTTCTTAATATTTTCCAAGGTTTCTGTGTAATTTCACTTTTTTAAAAATTTAATTTTATTGTTGTTGTATTGCATCCATCCCCTTTTTACTCCCCTCTGTCCCCTTCCCCACCCACCTACTCCCCACCAAAGTCAATCCCACTTGTTGTCCATGTCCATGGTTCTTCCGTACTAATTTCTTGACTAAACTGCTCCCCTTCTTTGCCTCTTCCTCCCTCTCCCCCTGCCCCTCCCCCCTCCTCTCTGCCCACCGAAGGTCTATTCATTGTATTCATGTATCAGGTTCTGTTTTGCTTATCTGTTTGTTTTGCTCATTATTGTCCTGTAATGGGTGAGATCATATGGTATTTGTTTTTCGCTGACTGGCTTATTTCACTAAGCATAATACTCTCCAGTTCCATCCATATTGTTGCAAAGGGTAGGAGTTCCTTCCTTCTTTCTGCTGCATAGTATTCCATTGTGTAAATGTACCAAAGTTTTTAATCCAATCATCCACTGATGGGCACTTAGGCTGTTTCCAGCACTTGGCTATTATAAATAGTGCTGCTATGAACATAGGGGTACATAGGTTCTTATGAATTGGTGTATCAGGGTTCTTCGGGTATAGTCCTAGTAGTGGAATTGCTGGATCAAAAGGCAGTTTTTAGTTTTTTAAGGAAACCCCATACTGTTTTCCACAGTGGCTGCACCAGCCTGCATTCCCACCAACAGTGCACTAGGGTTCCCTTTGCCCCACATCCTCGCCAACACTTGTTGTTTATTGATTTGTTGATGATTGCCATTCTGACAGGTATGAGGTGGTATCTTATTGTGGTTTTAATTTGTATCTCTCTGATGGCTAGTGATGTTGAGCATTCTTTCATATGCCTTTGGGCCCTTTGTATGTCTTCCTCAGTGAGTTGTCTGTTCAGGTCTTTTGCCCATTTTTTAATTGGGCTATTTGTCTCCCTAGTGTTGAGTCGCATGAGTTCTTTATATATTTTGAATATCAAACCCTTGTCTGAGGTATCATTGGCAAATATGTTTTCCTATACAGTTGGTTCCCTTTGAATTTTGCTGGTGTTTTCTTTAGCTGAACAGAAACTTTTCAATTTGATATAGTCCCATTTGTTTATTTGTTCTTTTATTTCCTTTGCCCTTGGAGAAGTATCAGTAAACATTTCTGTGTAGGATCTCTCTGTATGCTGAATGACTATAAGATGCTCAGGCATGTTAGGTTTTTCTTCCCTCCTTTCCTTCCTCCCCTCCTTTCTTATTTTCTTCCTTCCTTCCTTCCTTCCTCCCTCCCTCCCTCCCTCCCTCCCTTCCTTCCTTCCTTCCTTCCTTCCTTCCTTCCTTCCTTCCTTCCTTCCTTCTTTCCTTCCTTTCTTCCTTCCTTCTTTCCTTTCATCCCTTCTTCTTTTTTTCCTTCTTCTTCCCCTTCCTGACATTCTTTCTCCTCCTGATTTTATTTCTTGGAGTACTTCTTTTGGCTTCAATCAGGACTTATTGCTCCTCTGGGCCAAAAACCAAATTTTATCCTTGACTTGTCATTGTTTTTTTGTTTAGTTCCATCATAACATGTCTTTCGGTCATTTCTAAAGAGAACTTATCATGTTAAATAAATTGCTTGTCTTGAATGTCTGAAAATGACTTGTTCTGCTCTCATACATGACTAATAATCAAGAAATCAGTTTTCTTATGTATTTGAAAGCTTTAGCTCACTGGTCTCGGATCCCGCAAGTTACTACTGAAAAGTATAAATCTCACTCCAGCTTAACACTCTATGTGCCTCTCAGGAGTTTTGTATTACAAATTTCCTAACTTTTAATTAAAATTTTCTGCCTTTGCTTGAAATAACTCTAATTTTCTCCCTCATCTAAGTTATTTTGTATTCTGTCTATTTCAAAAAGTTATTGAAATATGTCTATTATAATAAGGAGTTGGATCCCCCTGTTTGATGGTCGACAGGTTTTAAGCCTCATCTTTTTTTACATCCCTGTATCCCACATCTGAGCAAGCTGATAAGAAAGCCTGGGTTCTTCCTTCTTTGGTACCAGCAGAAGATTCAAACCATTTAAACCAAGCCAATTGATACCTGCTTGGAAGTTCTGTGCTGCCCTCCTCAGAGACCTCAATTATATAAGTAATCAACCTTCAATACCTTCTTAGAGTCTATGTAACATCATCAGACTCAACTTCTAAATCAAATCTTGGGTAGAAGGTCCCTCCTGCTTTTGCAGAATGACCATAACATTTACTATTGTATTCTGCCCCATTCTCCTTGTTTTTATGGGCTGTAAATTATTTTTCTCTTTTAAAAAAATCTTTTTTATTGAATTTATTGTGGCAACAGTGGTTAATAAAGTGACATAGGTTTCAGGTGTATAATTCTATAACATATCATTTGTATATTGTATTGTGTTCACCATCCCAAGTCATCTCCTTCAATCACCATTTATTCCATTTATTCCCCATACCCTCTTCTTCCTCCCACCCCTCTTTCACTCTGATAAACACCATACTGTTGTCTGTGATCATTTATGAAGTACCTATGAGGTTTTTGTTTTTTTGTTTTTTGTTTTTTTTGCTAATCTCTTCAGCTTTTTCATTCATTCCCCTAAGTCTCCCTCTCCTCTGACAGCTAGCCATCTGTTCTCTATCTATGAATCTGTTTCTATTTTGTTTCTTAGATTATTTTGTTTATTAGATTCCACATATGAGTGAAATCATATGATACTTGTCTTTCTCTGACTGGCTTTTAATTCTTTCTTTCTTTTTTTTTCATTTTATGGGTATTTTGGAGAAAAAGTGAATAAAAAGCTATGATTCATTTATTCCAGTTATACAGAAATCTTGCCATCATTTCTTTCAATACCCCAAACTTAATGCTTAAAGTCAAGCTTGATCCTCACTTTTTTTCCCCCCGATCTAAGCTTTATTGATTTTTTTTCTTTCATAGTTTCTCTATGGTGTTAATGTGTTTCTGCACTACACTTTAAATATCCTGATTTGTTTATTTAACACAATTTAAAAGTGGAATTTTTGCTGTCTCTGCTTTAGCTAAGGTCCAAAGTATAAAAACAAACCAATAGGTGGCATTTTCTGCCACCTATTCTTAAGTGAGTTACAAGCCTAATTATGTAGGAATTTCAGTGGAGATGGCTCAAAAACTAATTTTATCATATAAGAGAATATAAATGAGCTGATTTTGAAGAGGTGATTTTGCCGTTAGGTTAAAATGGACCCCTTCCAATTGGGTATCATTCAGCTGCCTCGGGATCTGAACGTGAGGAGGCCTACAAAGTATGGCAGGGTGCAGGGGCTGAGCAAGGCCTGTAAGCAGCTGGCTGGTGGGATGGCCTTGCCCTCATTTAAGTAGTGGCACTTAGTTGTTCTCAGCAGAAAGGCCTTTGAGAAACCTATGAAAATACAACATGATAGAAAACAGTCAGCTTTCAAATACTTACATGAGTACATTAACATCAGAATATGCTTTTTCTGTAAAGGAAAACTGTCTCTCTGCCTTATGTCTCTTTTGGATGTCCAGTTTTGTTACCCACTAGTATTTTGTGAAGCTTTTTAAGTGGCTCCTATTCTGGCCTCTTGACACAGCACTCACACTCCATCCCCAGGAAATACACACCTCTGCGGAGCCTGCAGTGGGGATTAATGTCACAGCGGTCACTTCTGTGAACTTTACATCTGGCAAATAATCTAATCAAAGACTTTCACTTTGGCTCCTCTCCAACATGAAGTCAAAAAATAGCCTCTTTGCCCTGTCAGGTTCCATGGGGCACACATCAAGCTGTCAGAGTGATGCTCTAACGTCTGCATGATTAAGGAGGGAAAATGCTTAAGCACTCTGAACTATTTCTCAAAATAAATCCCTCCATTGGTGCCTAAAATGTCTTTCTGCAGTGGTGGCTTGGCTTCTGTTAGTTAGTCTTTATTTATTGGGAATGTTTTTTAACTGATTTTCAGGTCACTTATTCTACTTAACTTTTATTCATTTGAGATGTGTTAAGATGATGTTCACGAAACTATCTTTTGAAATACCTCCTTAGCAATTTCTACATAAAGATCTACTGTTTCACTTTGAAACCTAGGAGTACTGGCTAAATACTATATTCTCAGCCTTTAAGACTTAATTGAAACTAAATTAGAGTCTAATTTGAATGTTATGTTGCATTTTTATTGATTGATTTATCTATTCTTTACTTTTCAGTTTAGAAACAATTGCATGGAAGTTAAAAGTAATGAGAAAGATGAGGGAGAATTAGACAGAAAACATGAGTTACAATGAGGTTTAATACAAAGGTGCATTCCATAAAATCCTGACATATACTATAAAAGAGTCAGACTTAGCTCTGAGCCTATTTATAATCAAAACTATAGCATTTGTTTTACCAGTTTATTTATTTCTAGTCTCCTTAACTGGATTATAGGCTTTATAAGGGTAGTTTTTGTTCTTATTTTTTTGTGGTTTTACTTTTGTTTTTCAATGATAATAGCAGTAGTACCTGAAATTTTGCATGATTAGTACCACACAGTTAAAAACTGTTTGTTAATAAAAAATGAGTAGATAAATGTGTTTATAAGAGTTTTTTCCTTTTATTATAGTTTAAAAACAATTAACTGAATATATGTATTACAAATATGTTTTCTCGATCTGATATTTGTTTTTTAACATTGGGAATTCTTGTTGTCCTAAAAATGTTTTTTCCTACTTCAGTTGTATCAAGGGAAATTTTATAGAAAGCATAATTTACCAATTTTAAGTGCATAATTTGATGGGTTTTGGAATTTTATACCGTTGTGCAGTCATTATCACAATTGTGATATAGAATACCTCTGTCACTCTAAAAAAGTGCCCTCATCTCCATTGCAGTCAACCTCCTAACCCTTGACCCCTCCTTAAATTTGGTTGTAATTTTCCATTGACTGTAATCATAGGACATTTTAGATATCCTAAGGAATTTCCTGTATTCCAGATATACTCTTTCCCATCTCCATTGTGTTCTAGCAGCCCAATTTCCCTTTGGTGATCTGGATTAAATTATTCAAGCCAGTAGGGTAAGTTACTTCTTTGTCTGTTGATTTAAAGGCATGGGATCCTTTAAATCCCAAAGTGGTGGGGTGACAGTCTTAACTTTCAGTTTAATGGAATCATTGTCACATCTCCTAGTGGAAAGATTTTTTTTTTTTTTTTGGAACGAATACTCCTAGCCCAGCAGAACCAAAGGTTTTGGAAATAAGAAGCATAAATTTTGTTAGTGGATCAGTAGGGTGATAATGAATGGTGGTATTTTTATTAGTACCTCTTGATTCCTGAATGCATGGTTTGTGGCTATGATAGGAATAGTACCATATACTGAATCTGAGTTAGAGCACACAAAGCAACCTAGAGGACATTTTCTCAGCTTCATAAAATATTGTCACCTACTTGGCACTGTAACTGAATCTTCAAAAGGCTATTCTGTCAAGCCAGACATTTCAGGATGTTGGGTAACAGTAAGACTGGTAAATCTGTGAGCATGGATTTTTTTTTTTTTTTAACTAAAAAGTGAGCTTAGAAGTAAAGGTATGAAGAATAGCATGATGATGATAGATAAAGAATTCTGCAAGTCTAGGGGTTGTAATTTTGGAAGAAGTGTTGCATGCAGGAAAGGCAAACCATGTTCAGAGTATCTATTTCAGTAATAAAACACTACCTTTTTCATAAGGGAAGCATTTTGCCCTGGCTGGTGGCACAGTGGATAAGGTGCTGGCCTGTGAACCCAAAGGTTGCTAGTTCAATTCCCAACCAGGACACATAGCCAGGCTGCAAGCCAGGGATCCAGCCAGCTCTGTAGCTGGAGGCAGGTGATAGGCAACCATGCATTGGCTATCACTCTCTGTCTCTGTCCCTTCCCCTCTCTGTAAAAATAACAAAAATCTTAAAAAAAAAATAAGAGAAGCATTTCAATAGAACTAACCTGCTAACAGGTAGCTGATTGATCACCCAGGAAAATATTGCCATATCAAGATCAATTCCATGATGATCTCAAATGCTGACATATTGGGCAATTAGTAATGGTTGTAGCCAGGTTAGTCTGAGGATAGGGATAAATCCCTCAGACTGAGGTTAAACAGCTATCAAACCTCAACTACAAGAGGAGGATGTAACAGTTCACATGGCAGGCACACCTCAAGTGCCAGCTTAGGTGATTCAGGTAGGCTGTGCCACTGGGCACTATAGGTTACCTACTACATAGAGCTACTCTACCCAGCCTGAGACATAGCAGATTTATCTAATATATAGAAACAAATACAAGGAGGCAGCCAAAATAAGGAGAGAATGAAACATGTCCCAACTGAATAAAACAAAACTCCAGACAAAGAACTAAACAAAATGGAGACAAACAATTTGCTAGGTAGATATTTCAAAACACTGATTATAACGATGCTCAGTAAATTTGGAGGAAGAACAGGTGAACTTAAAACTTATACAATGGGATAGGAAATATAAAACAGATAGAGAAAACATAATAAGAACTTGTCAGAAATGAAGAATACATTGACTAAAATGATGAATATGTTACAAGGAATCATCAGTAGACAAAGCCAAGAATCAAAAGAGTAATTCTGAATATAAAGAAGCAAAACTCCAATCAAAATGGCAAAAAGAAAAAATAATCTAATAAAATGAGGATAGTGTAAAGGGCCTTTAAAATAACTTCAGGCATACCAATATTTGAAACATGAGGGCAGGAGTACCAGAAGAAGAAGGGAGAGAGCAAACAATTGAAAACCATGTGAAAAAAAAGAATCACAGAAAACTTCCTTAACTTGGTGAAGAAAATAGACATTCAAGTCAAGAAAGCTCAGAATCCCACACAAGATGAACCCAAAAATGCCCAGACAAGGACATATTGTAATAAAAATGCCCACAGTTAAAGACAGAGAGAATCTTTAAAGCATCAAGAAAAGAGCAGTTAGTTAACTATACAGGAACTTTCATAAGACTGTTCTCTGATTTCTCAAGAGAAACTCTTCAGGCCAGAAGGAATTGGCATGAAATATTCAAAGTGATGAAAAACATGGACCTATAATTAAGATTATGCTACTTACTTAACAAAGCTATCATTTAGAATCGAATGTCAGATAGAGAGCATTCCAACAAGAAAAAGCTAAAGGAGTCATCACCACCAAACCAGTATCATGTGAAATATTAAAAGACTTTTTTTTTAAATTTATTTTTAATTTTAAAAAAGATTTTATTTATTATTATTATTTTTCTTTTAGAGATAGGGGAAGGGAGGGAGGCAAGGAGGGAGAGAGACATCATGTATGGTTACCTTTCACCTGCCTCCAGCTACGGACCTGGATGGAGACCTGGCTTGCAACCTGGTTATGTGCCCTGGTTGGCAATCTAACCAGTGCCTCTGGGTTCATAGGCTGGTGCTTATCCACTGAGCCTCCAGCAGGGGCTGAAAGGTCTTTTTAAAAAGAAGAAGAAAGATAAAAAATATGAACAATAAAATGGCAATAAATGTGTATCTATTAACAATTGAATCTGAAAAAACAAACAGTGAGAACTGAAACAGTCATTGATATGGAGACAGAGACGATTCTGATGATTGCCAGATGGGAGTGAAGTTGAGGGGATAAGTGAAAAAGATGAAGGGATTAAGAAGTGTAAAAAAAGAAACCCAAAATAAAATAAAAACAGAAAAAATAAAACAAAAGGTGTAAATTGGTTGTTACAGAAATACGCGGGTGCAAAGTACAGTATAGAGAATATAGTCAATAATATCCTAAGAACTTTGCATGGTGTCAGATGCATGAAAGGTTTGTTGGGATGATCCTTAATAAATCATATATTGTCTAATCACTGGGGTATATACTCAAAATTAATATAATAATGTATATCAATAATGATTGAAAAGTAAAAAAAAAAATCATTTAAAAAATCTATCCTAATGGGTATAAAAGTTTATTTGGAGTCTGACCTTATATTTCTAATGACTAAGTGATGTTGAGAACCTATTTATATGTGTATTGGTCATTCATACACGCTATTTGGAAAATTGCCTTTTCAAATTATTTAGCCATCTTTTTAAATTGGTATTTATCTTTTTATTACTGAGTTATGACTTGATTCCTGATTGATTTTTAAATCATGTTCATATTCAGAGTCTTGCCATCAATTCCTGGTCTGACCCAATAAACTGTCATTAAGTTGTTTTTCTGCTTAATTGGGCATAATGACTATCTGCTCTTTGAAAAAATCCAGAACCAGAACTAAAGACACATATTTAGAATATGTCCTAACAAAATGGCATTTGATTTAATAAAACTGCATGAGATAAATAAGGAAGTGTATATAAAATTCAAAGAATTAACAAGTGAGTCAGAACTTTGAGAGAATAAGCAGTGACTGTAAATCATTTTTGTTTTTGTTTTTGTTTTTTTTATGATGGAGAAAAAGGAAGAAATAAGATAGTTGTTTGAAGCATTGAGGTTTTTTACTCACTGGAATAATTTAAAGAGATGATAGTAAACATAAATATATGGGAGTAGATAGTTAATGAAGGAAATTCCTCAAGGAGGCAACAGAAAGATGGGGATGAATTAACTTTAGGAAGAAGGAATACACTTTTTTTTTTGAGATAAGAAAAAAATAATAATAATTTAGAAGGGGAGAGTAAAGAGATTTTGAGTTAGAGAAGGCATACCAAGAGGGTCTTTATCAGGTGGCTGCCATATTCCCTAGAGACAGTAGTAATGTCATGCTAAGTCCAAGGGTCAGAGATAAGATGGAGATGTTGGAGAAAGTAGGAAATAACTGAGGCAGGAACAAAATAGCAAGTCAAAGGAAGTTGAGGGTTGTCCAGCATAAATGATGCTTTAGCTGTAGTGAATTCACGTATATTTTTGATCCTTCCACTCAAATCTTTGAACTATTTTTTTATTTCTCTCTGTACCTTACTGAAAAGACATCATAAGGGAATAAAAGCTTCAACAAACACAAAAAGGTGGAACATTAAATATATATGAATCATTGCCTCTGGCTCATTCTTTAAAGTTGTTCCTTGTGTGCTTTCTCTTTCTTTTTTGTTTCAGGATATCCATCACAAAATGCAAATACTATAATGCAAACTGAGGTATATTCCTTCCTAGCATTGAAATTGAATTTTCTAAATCTGCTCATTTAGTCTTAAATTTTAGAAATGCATTTGTTCATCTGTCAAATCTCTTACTTAAACAACAAGCTTAAAAGTGATTTCCATTTAATTTATAGAATTCTTCTTCTCTATGCTTCTTTCAAAATAGATATCTCACTCAACTCTTTACCATTGATAAATTGTTATAGTCTTGTACTGAAAATTGTTTTATTTTACAATATTAATGAAACAAAAATCTCCATGTTAGATAGAGGTCAAGTCTCTGACTTTTGCTTCTGCATAATCTATTTGCCCTTTTTGCTTTTGGCATTATAAAATTGACATGGAAAAGACCTGAAATAATATCAAGCTTTAATTTATTTCTTAACAAAGAGTTTATTTATTGATTTTTAGAGAGAGAGGAAGGGAGGGAGAAAGAGAGGAAGAGAAACATCAAGGTGCCAAAAAAACATTGATTGGTTGCCTCTTACATGCCCCCAACCAGGGACCTGGCCCACAGTCAGGCACTTGATCTGCCCAAGAATCAAACAGGCAAACTTTTAGTTTGTAGGATGATGTGCATCTACTGAGCCACAGCTGTCAGTGCAAGTTCAAGGTTTTCAAGTTTTGCTCTGGCCAGTGTGGCTCAGTTGGCTGGAGCATCGTCCCATAAACTATAAAGTCACAGCACATACTCACGTTGTGGTTTGATCCCCAGTTGGGCCTCAAACCCAAGTGGGAGCATGTATCAGAAGACAACAAATAGATATTTCTCTTTCATGCTGATGTTTCTCTTTGTCTCTGTTTCTCTCTCTCTTCCCTTTTCTTTAAAAGCAGTGAGAAAATTGTCCTCGGGTGAGGATAATATATAAATAATAAATAGATAAGTAAATAAAAATATTTTAAAATCTTGAATTGAAATCACTAGTGATTCTTATATGATGTAATAATAAAGTCAAAGATAATCTGTTTTTATCCTCTTGAACAGCAAAAGACAGAATGCTTATCCCTGCATTTCCAGTAGACTCTCTTTGATCTTTGTATTTATGTATTTGCCTTGGTGTAAAAATTAAAATCATACCTTAAAATAAGTGTCATGGATAGGTAAAGTCCACATGAGATTTAAAAGATAATTTTCAAAGTGAAAAAGTGCTACACTTTACACTTCTTTGAAGTAGGGTAGTTTGCATCCTACATTTTAGCTAAAATGAACACTAGGGGATATGAAATCAGTTCAAAATTACATGATGAAGAGAAAAAGAAAAATAAAGTGGTAAAATTCTTTTAGCTCAATGTCATTGTTTAGCATTTTAATGGTTCCATCCATTTTCTTGATTAAAGTTCTGGTTTAGTAGGATTTATAGATTTGCCTGAAGCCAGAACTGGATCCAAATTTCCAGCAAGCATTTATGTATCCAAAATTAAATTAAGAAGCTTATTGAGAATGTTCCTTTTGATTCAGAACCAACCTAAAGCCTTTTCAAATGTAGACATAATTTATATATAACCAATAGCAATTTAGCTGGTACAGGGAAATGAGCATGGGATTTGTGGGCTGAAGTTCCCATCCCAGCTCTTATATCAACTCATTATATTTGTCCTTCAGTAACTATTTTACATTTCTGGATTGTAATGTCATCTGCTACAGAATAAGATAGAATGCTTGATAAAATTGAATGTTCATTCTATTTCTAATATTTTATTGATCTACTCCAAAGGTTTTTAAATGTATGCTTCCTTGAGATAGTTATATGAAACTGAGTATAATGTTTAGTAGGTACATGTTGAGACAGCACGTAATGTGCGTATAATGACTTTAATAGTATAGATATATATATTGATTATTTCTCATGTTAAAAGTATACTGATTATTGCCTTAGAATCTAGTCATTTTACCAGAATATTGATGCTGCATATTAATGTTCTAATACTTACCGAAAGTTTAAATTGTCACGACTGTCATTTTTCTAATAAGTACTACAAAATTCCTGAGTTTATTTATATGACTTTCCATTTGCACACTAAAACATATCCAGTTAATAACACCCCAAACTTTAGTCTATCAACGAGTTAGGAAGTTTTTGATTTTGTTTATAGTTTTTCTTATACTTCACTAAAACGATAATTTTTTTGAAGACTTTATTTATTATTTTCAGAGAGGGGAAGGAAGAGAGGCAGAGAGGGAGAAAGACATGAATGTATGGTTGCCTTTCACCTGCCTCCAGCCACGGACCTGGCTGGAGACCTGGCTTGCAGCCTGGTTATGTGCTCTATCTGGGAATTGAATCAGTGACCTTTTGGGTTCACAGGCCAGGGCCTTATCCGCTGTGCCACCAGCCAGGGCCTGAAACAATAATTTTAGAAATATGAAAGTTAATATTGGAAAAGTTGTATGTACTGTGAAGATTCAAGATGAAAATTAGGAAGAAATTTAAAGCAAAGTATTTGCTTTAAATAATTTGCTTGAATTAAAGCAAGAGAGTTGTTCTCAAATTTCCTATTCTTTGAATGAATATCTACTCTGTTATTTAGAATATATGAGCATGATTGTTCTTTAAAAAAATTGAAATACATGTTAGCTTGTGAACTATTTCAAGGAATTCTAAAAACCCCTAGCTATATATTTTTTCTACCACATTAAAAGGCTTTCATTGATATCTTAAGTTCCACCAATAAATATTTAATCTAGTACATAATTAAAATATATAGGGGAAACAATATATGAAAAATTTAGCATTTATGACATTGCTGCATTCTTTTCTAAATGTCAACTAGTCACAGATAGCACAATTTTGGTATACTGGGGAAGTGCAGGAGTCCCGATATACCCATGTGGGGACATGTTCTAAAACCACTTGTAGGTACTTGAAACATTGAATAATACCAAACCATACACGTACTATTCATTTTCCTATATGTACACACCTATGATAAAGTCGAACTTATAAGTTAAGCATAGTAAGAAATTAACAGCAGAATGGGTGGGTGGGGAAGGGGACAGAGGGGAGCAAAAAGGGGATGGATATAATACAACAATAACAAAATTAAAAAAGAAAAGAAAAAAGACATTAACAGCAATGACTAATAAATTATAATTCTTATAGCAATATATTATTCAATATAATAAATGTGATATCTCTCAAATATCTTATTGTACTGTACCCACCCTCCTTGTACCGATATAAAATGGAAAAATGCCTTATTTTTTCAAGAACTTTCACTTTTGTATGCAAATGAAACACTTTCTGGCTTCTACTTAACACATTCAAATTGTCAACACAACTAATTTTGTGTTTTGGGGTCATTATTAAGTAAAATAAGTGTTACTTGAGCACAAGAAAGGCAAAACTGTGACACCTTATTTGACAACCAAGATGGCTACTGATGTCTTGTGATGAAGGGGAGGGTGCAAACTTTTAATTATATTGACATTGGCTCAATACTTTCAGGACAGACCTTGTCTGCGGCATGGACACACTGAAAAAAGAGATGAGTTATGACCTGGGTGGGATGAAGCAGGACAGCATGAGATTTAATCACACTACTCAAAATGGCATAAAATTTAAAACATAGGAATTGTTTATTTCTGGTATTTTCCATGTCATATTTTTGGATCATAGTTGACCACGAGTAACTGAAACCAGAGAATGTGAAGCCATGAATAAAGGGCGATTGCTATAATTTTTTAATGCTTCTTCATTGGACCATAAAATTTCCAACATATGTCTTGGGGAACCTCAACAAGAACATCTATACTTAAATTTTTTTCAGACTTGGTTTGAATATTTGTAAGCTACTGGACTAGAAGATGGAGAATAAGTTTTTAGAATTTGTATAATAATATTTGAGGACAATGCATCCATGAAAGTGGGTATATGAATGGAAGGACAAGGAGGGAAACCCTCAGTAGATAAAGAAGCAACATTATAAAAATGTCAAATAGAACAAAGGTCAGTACAACAAGAATTTGACAAAAGATCATTGAAATGAATCTTGGAATGAAATACCAACCTTACAAATTTGTTGGCTCGCACATGACAGAATATCAAATAATGTTTCAGTGTCACTTTCCAGGTGATTGATGGTCTAAAATGATTGTTTTAGTTTGTGTTACAAAGTCTTGTTACATGAAAATCATGAAAATTACTTCAGTCACAAACTGGTGTTAAACTAAAAATTTCAACAGGATAAATTTGGAGATCTAATTGGCTTTATCCGATCATTCATGAATAGGTCAGCATGCCATCTAGCAAATAGAAAGATGTTTCCAGGGTTTGTAGAGAATGGAAGGTTTAAATAAGAAAGATATGGCAGGGGTAATTGGCAAAAAAAAAAAAAAAAGGGGGGAGGTATTATTTTTAGACCAGGACATCTTCCTTTTAGAGAGAAGGTAACAAAAACTTTATTATGTAGATAGTCTCTTTTTTCTGGGAGGGTGATGAAAAAGGCCTATGCGACAGATTACTTGATAGGTAATGACCAAAATTTTCCAGACAGATTGATTAAAGTTACTTCTGGTGAAGGTCAAAACTACAATTAGGTCAGGTATTAAGTTTTGGTTCATTATCATGGGCTTTAGCACAAGCAATAACATTTGGGCCTATGATTTTCTCCTTAATATTTGACATTTGAAATTAGTTTAAATATGGACATTATTTTAGATACACTTTGAAAATTAACTTTATTGGGATAACGTTAATTAACAACATTATATAAGTTTCAGGTGCACTACTTTATAAAACACCTGTGGCCCTGGCTGGTAGCACAGTGGATAAGGCGCCGGCCTGCAAACCCAAAGGTCGCTGGTTCAATTCCCCAGACAGGGCACATAACCAGGTTGCAAACCAGGTCTCCAGTCAGGTCTGTGGCTGGAGGCAGGTGAAACGCAACCATACATTGCTGTCTCTCTCCCTCTCTGCCTCTCTCCCTTCCCCTCTTTCTAAAAATAATGAAATAAAATCTTTCTTTAAAAAATAAATAAATAAATAAATAAAGCACCTGTGTACTCTATTGTGCATTTGAAACCCAAAGCCTAGTCTCTTCCTGTCACTGTATATTTGACTCTTTTGCTTTCTTCACCTTCACATGGTTACTTCTCCTCCAGTAGCACAAATCTATTATTTGTGTCTATGACTTTCTTTTGTTCATGTGTTGCATTTTTGTTTTATATCCATGTGAGTGAAATGATACTATTTTCATCCTTTTTTTGTCTCACTTATTTCACATAGTATGATACCCTCTATGGCACAAATGACAATATTTCATCTTTTTTTTTTTTTTTTTTTTCAATGTAAGGTTGCCTTTCACCTGCCTCCAGCCATGGACCTGGCTGGAGACCTGGCTTGCAACCTGGTTATGTTGCCCTGGCTGGGAATTGAACCAGTGACCTTTGGGTTCGCTGGCTGGCACCTTATCACTGTGCCACCAGCCAGGACAATTCATCTTTATTATTTAGCAAAAGAAACCATCAACAAAAATACAAAAACTGAATGGGAGAAGGTATTTCCAAACAAAACCAGCAATAAGGGTCTAATGTTCAACAAATAAAGAACTCATACAACTCAAAATCAACAAAAATAATTTGATTTAAAAAATGGTCAGAGAACTTGAACAGACACTTTTCCATGGAAGACATACAGATGGTCAATAGATATATGTAAAGATGTTTAACTTCACTAGTTATAAAGAAAATGCAAATCAAACCCACAATGTTATGTCACCTCACACTTGTTAGAATGGCTGTTAATGAAAGAAGAAATAACTATTGAAATAAATGTGTAGAAAAGGGAACACATAATTTTAGTTTCAGGTAACAGTGAATAAGCTTAGTAATTAATGCATGTAAAAAGCTATTGTTTTAAGAACTGGAGGAATGACCCATCTTGACTCCAGGTAACCACAAGTAGTTCCATTGTTGTGCCTCAGGAGGACTGAAAGCAATCAAGATGGTATCTGAGCCACGATAGTCCAGGGTGAGACTACCACACCCAGAACACAAAGATCTCTTCCCTGGACATGGATGAAAGAATATTGCAGTTTTTACCTGATTAACTTCTTCACTGAATTCCAAACACCTTACCTACACCTCCCTTCTCCTTATAAAAGGGTCTGTTTATCATGGAATTTAAGACAGTCTGTTGGGGTACAAACCAGTTCTCCTGTCAAATCTCCCTGCCATCTGAATAAAGCACCCATAAAGATTCAGTCCCTGTTTCTACCTATTGGGTCTGGTAGATAACAGGCAGCATGAACACCAGCTTTTCTCTTCATTTATACTGCTGGTGGTGGGAAGGTAAGCTGGTATTGCCCCAAGGAAAATAGTATAGAGGTTCCTCAAAAAATTAATACAGTTACCATAAGACCTAACAATCCCTCTTCTCTATATCAACCCCAAAATTTGAAAACACTTATTTATCTTATCTATAAAGGTATATGTTCCCCTATGGTCACTGCAATGATGGAAACAACCTGTGTCCTTCAATGGATGATTGGATAAAAGTGTGATGCATGTATACAATGGAATACTACTCAGCCACAAAATAGTTTTCAAATTGCTTAAAGTCTAATTCAACTTCCATGTATTATAAGGATGTCTGTATTTTACTGAATGTTACTGAAATGTAAGGTTTTCTATGTAGGTTACTAAATCATTAATTCAATCTCACTCAGAATTTTTGCTTATCTAGTGTGTAAGAAAATGTGTGTTAGAATTTTTTTATGTCTTAATTTTTTATTTCATGCAAGGACATTTATCGACCATTTAATACTGGTTACAAATAAAAAAGGTTTTAATCTCAAGGAACAAAATGTAAAGTATAATTTTTTTTGGTCTCCAGTACATATAAATAAGTAATCACAAGGTGGTATATAATTTATATTTTCATTTCATTCTCCAAATCTTCGAGTTAAAAGATTTAATTAATTAACTTTAGTTAATAAATTAATGATAACATGGTAATAATTAAAAGGCATAGCTTATCCTACCAAATTCTAGTTTCATAACTGAGAAGTTAAAGTACACAGTTATAGGTTGTGTTTTCTTTTATACCAGGAGAATTGATTTGATTTTCTAAGTGTAAGAAAAAATATGAACTGTATCTTTACAAGACTAAGAGACATTGCAAAATCTTCTTCAACATTTTAATTACCATTTAAATGATTAGGAAGTACATCTTATATTTAATGCATAATAAGAAGGCAATTTATAGTTCTGGTTTTGTGGTTCTCCATGTGGATGATTCTGCCCTACAGAAGACCTCTGGCAATGCCTGCAGACATTTTTTATTGTTAAACTGAGAATATTACAGACATCTAGTGAGTAGACCAGAGATAAAGGAGATAAACATACTACAATGTACAGGATATCCCTAAATAACAAAGAATTGTCACAATATATCCACAGTGCTGACTTTAAGAAACCCTATTCTAATTAAACTTAATTTGGACTAAAGTTATTATTTAGCAATGTTATTATAAAACTCATCTAGAAAATGCACTGGATATGTTGTGGACCCCAAGAAGGAAGACTAACTAGGTATGAACCCTGAGAAGGGATTTATCACTGAGATACACATTGCATGTTCAACTAAGGCCCAAATTTTATAAAGAGTAACAGCCTAGCAGCCATGTGCTGACAGGGATTTCTCATGTACTCTATTTACCAGAAACAGTTGTAACCAATAAGGGTTACAAAGGACTATCAAGGAAATTGTAAGACCAAACACCAGTGTATTTAAAACTGAGAATGTACTGATCATCTGGATCCAACATGAAGACTAATTTCTCCTTATGGTAACACCTAGCCTCATTATATGCTGGTAATACATTAGCATAGTAAATGAATAGCCCTCACCACCATGATCAAAAATGGAAAGCCCATATCAGGATACAACATGGCTAATGGGGCTCTTCTAAGAAGCCTCCAGGCCCTGGCTGGTGACACAATGGATAAGGAGTTGGCCTATGAACCCAAAGGTCGCTGGTTCAATTCCCAGCCAGGACACATAACCAGGTTGCAAGCCAGGTCTCCAGCTAGGTCTGTAGTTGGAAGCAGGTGAAAGACAACCATACATTGATGCTTCTCTCCCACTCTGCCTCTCTCCCTTTCCCCATCTCTAAAAATAAAAAAAGTCTCCATCCCTTTTTCTGGAAAAATTCTATTCCTTCCTCTTATTGAATGTCCTGCCCCTCAATTAAATAAGCCCCAATAAAAGAAAAATCTCACTAGGAAGGAGCTACTCTCTTCTTTTGCTTCACTAATAAACTCACTTTTACTTTAAACTTAATGGTGGGTTGAATTTGAATTCTTTCTTCCAAGAAGCCAAGAACCTGCAGTGGGTCATAAACCTTCAAGTCCCTGACCTCCGGAATATCTGCATCAAAAGGAAATTCTTCCAGTGGGCAAAATTTTGAGGAGTCCACATGATTAATTTTTCCTGAAAGGAGAAATTACCAAATATAAGAATCTATATAATGAGTCATGAACTGTGGCCAATAATTTGGCTATATGATAAAAAATACCAGGAGAAAAAGAAGGTTCAAATGGGTGAGAAGGATATCTGGGGGAGAGGTAGAGAGAACTTAATGAATGGGCAAGGAATATGAAGATATTTATGCTTCCCATGAATTTCCAGTGTAGAAGAGGAAAAATTTTACTCTACTTTTCTAGTTTCTTTGCATAGTCTACTAATCAACATGAAACAAATTAACTGGAGAAAAATCTAATTTAATTTTGTACATAGGGTGTTCCACAAAATATTAGGCCCATAGGCAGTCAGTCAGTTGAGCTTTCTATGCCATCTCTTGCTAATAAGAAGGGATGTGTGGGGACTTTAAAAGGTAGGAAACAATTCATAGGAAGTTGGAAAGGACAAACATTTAGGTAACAAGTGTTTGCCATGCAGAGACAAAGGAAACAGAGAAGAATATGAAGAAGCAAGTCACACTAAGATTCCACCATTTGACTACATCGAGACAATAGCTTATGTTCTTTGTATTTACCTCTGATAATGGCTCTCTTTTTGGAATATTCTTTTTAGGTAGTTAAGGGGAAGGTAAAAGAAAAATGTTTTCCAAGTTTTCTGCTTCTTTATTTTGTCTATAATGAAGACTCAGAGTAGGGGAAAGTTTGTAATGATGTCACAATAAAAATAAAGAAAAAAATATATATATATATCCTCCCAGGCAGTGAAAAGGAGCTAAACTTCTCTTTTCTCATTATTCCCCTTAACCTGTGAGTGACAAAACTTTAAACATTATTACCCTCCATTCACTTTTTATAAAAATTATTATTACTGCTACTTCTAATTACATTAAATCTCTGTAATTTGACTTTCACTTTATTTTAGTGACATTCTAGCAAGAGTTTCATTTCTTCTAACATCAATTGACTCCGTACCTGACTGCCAGATTAATCTTTTCCAAGCATAGCCTAGATCAAGCTGCTATGGAAGGTTCTAAAACCTTCCATAGTAGCCCTGGCTGGTGGCACAGTGGATAAGATGCTGGCCTACAAACCCAAAGATCACTGGTTCAATTCCCAGCTGGGACACATAACCAGGTTGGCAAGCCAGGTCTCCAGCCAGGTCCATAGCTGGAGGCAGTTGAAATGCAACCATACATTGATCTCTCTCTCTCTCTTGCTCTCTCTCTGCCTTTCTCCCTTCCCTTCTCTCTTAAAAATAACAAATAAAATCTTTTAAAAAAGTAAAACATAGTAAACCATGAATTCCATGTTAAACAAACAGTGACTGATGTTCAAGTCCTTTAAAAGTTTACTAGTCTTCCTGACAAGTTTCCTTTTTAGAATACTTCCTCAATCTTTTTATTCATAAATACATTAACAAAGATTTTGCTGTTCTCTCATTTAAAGTATACAATTCAATCACTTTTGGTATATTCAACTATGATTTTGAAAAATTATTTGATAAGTAGATAAAAACTATCCACAGGGATAGAAAGGTTTGTGTCATTCCTAAAATGCTGCAAATGTAACAATTTTTACTAGAAAATAAGTTTCAATGTAAATAAATAATTATAATGTTTTTTAATTGGCCAAAGTTATTTCTCCCTTGTCCTAAAATATATGCAGGGTCCTCCTCAGTGATAGAAGGCTGGCCAGACGGCTCCTGGTCAGAAGGAATGTGTCTTGCTTTATAAATGAATTGTAATTCCCCCTTTATCTCCTTTAGGGAACAGCTTGTTGTCCTGTGACTGCCTCCTACGTGACCTCTTCTCGCTCCATGAACACACCGAGGTAATGTAGTTTAGAACTGCATGCAAATCACTTGCCCCCGTTGTCTTTGACCCCTTACAAGAAATCTCGGACTCGGAGATGCGCCCTGCTTTACCACTGTCACTATCCATGCTCCCTGTAATGAGAGTAAAAAAAGCTATGCCCGCTCCATCTAGTCCTCCTTGTGGATTTTGTTGGCTTATGTGAATGAGCAGTCAAGACCCCTGTTATGTTAGTTACAATTGGAGTAGTTAGTTGTCAGCAGGATTTGGATACCTTGAAAATTTCTCAAGTTGAGTAGAGTCTGGACAACGTTATGCTGAGTTGGGGAGGCCGGGAAGAATGCAGGGAAGAATCCTGAGCTGCCAGCAAATTTTATGTGGTAGGAGGTGAAAAACCTTCTTGATACATGGAGACCACCACAGGATTTGGGGGATGCCCCTGAAGCTTCCAATGGTCTCATACAAGCCTTGCAGTATGTAGAAAAGGGGTACGTCCTGGGTAAAAAGAAAGACCTCTGCCATATGTCAGGTTGGCGGGGTCTGGTCTCCCATTCGTCTCTGTATATGGCCGGCCCTTCTGATGGAGTCTGCCAACTCACTAGCTTTGAAGCTAATCTTATCCCAGAGTCCCAAGGATAGCCAACAGCAACCCTGTGCAGGCAATTGTTGCCTTTGGTATACTGCCTCTTTGTTCCAGGGTGCGTAGGGCCTCCTTTGTCCCAAGGTGTATATAAGGTGCCCTTGCTGTAAACTAGCACAATCTGCTGCTGTACAGGGTGGACAAACTGCGTGGAATGCCTGACATCCTCAAGAGCCACCCAGCCTTACGGTCGCTAGCCCGCAGCTGCCTGCAATAAAACATGCCGCATCTCCAGAGAGCTCGGCATAAGCCTATGTTTATTTCTAGGCCAGAGGCCTGCCCAGTATCAGAATCTACTGGACCAAAAGCTCTCAAAGCTCCAGGACCTGTGTGTGGCACTGTGGGCTAGCCAATGAATATCATCAAACTGGCCCACAATCCCTAGAACTCACTTGTGTGGTCTGCTTGAAAGCAAGATGAAATTTTGAGCATGACTGTAGATTACAGAGAACTAAATAAAGTGGTCCTTGGCAGCCATGCCTAACATAGCTAGCCTGCTAGACCAGCTCAGCCATGACCTGGGCACATACCATTATGTATTAGATTTAGTAGTGCCTCTTTCTCTATTGATATTGATCCTGAAAGTCAGGACCAGTTTGCCTTCATCTGGGGAGGCAGATGAGCTACTGTGTCTAAGGACACTTGGTACACTGATGGCTTCTGCTGGGATCAGCTTACCAGTCCAGCCAGGCAGCATATGGATGGCTCAGGGCAAAATAGTCAATGGGCTGAGTTGAGAACCATCTGGACCTGAGAACCTGGGCTGGTGACCATCTGCACAAATAGCTGGACAGTATAGAGGATTAACCTTGTGGCTATCCTGTTGGCAGAAAGATGATTGGTAAGTGGCTCAAAAACCCCTGTGGGGGCAGGACTTATGGAAGGACATTTATGAACATAGTCTGGAAGAGATAGTAACTCTTTGCCATGTCCATGGTGACCAACCTCCCTGCAACTGGGGCAATGCTGAGGCTCACAACCTAGCATACATCCGCTGGTTGGAAGAGACTCCAGCAGAAGAACTGCTACGTGGCTCCACTGAAAGATGCACCATGGGGACAGAAGACTTTATGGAAAGTGGTAAAATATTGGGACCTACTTCTCTGTTACTCTGATGTAATCATGGCCTGTCAGTAAACCACCATCTATGCAGAGAAGCACCCTTGCTTGCTGCCCCAAGATATGGGTGATCTGAGATGAGGGGGCATCCTGTTGACCCACTGGCAGGTTGACTGCATTGGCCCCTACCACTATCTGAAGGCTCACGCTATGCCTTGATGTGCATGGACACTACAACTGGCTTGCCGCAAACATACCCATGCAAGCGGGTCACACAAGGAGCCACCACCTGATGCCTATAGCAGCTTTGTGCTGTCTGTCACTGGATGTCACTGAAAGCATTTCATGGGACATCAAGTACGAGAATGGGCAGATGACCTCAATATAGATTGGAGATGCCATATACCATACAACCCCACTCAAGCCAGCCTCATTGAAAAGTATCATGGCCTCTTGATAGATGCCCTGAAGATTGACTATAGCTCATTCCAGGGGTGGAAGACCAGCCTTTCTGACTGACTGCCTGTGAACCTTGAACGAATGGCCTAGGGCAGAACAAGCATCTCTCATTCCCCTCCTCATTAAACCTTGAGCAGTACCCCTCCATCCGTAAGTAAGTACACAAGAGCTTCTGCTATGCCCTAGGCTGGGAAAATGAAATAACATGCTCTTGCCACCTCCCCAAAACATACCCCCGGGGTAAAACACCCTCACCTGGGCCTGGCAGGCACAGGAATCCCACTGGCATTCCTTGGTGGCTCCTTAGGGGGAGAGACTTGTCATGGGGTTGCAGCTGGCACCCATGGTAATGGCCTCCTGGCTCTGCTCTTACCCTTGCTTCAATTCCTTGTAAGTTCAAGAGAACTTACAAGCCTCAGTAGACCTCCCTCTCTTGCCCTTCCAGTGCAAGAGGCCCATGGTCTAGGGCCAGATAGGGGATGGTACCAATGTCCAGACCATCTACTGGTCAATGTAAGCATATTAACCAAAGACTGGACCATTTTGTGTGTATTATATGTGCTAGGATAAAAAACATTTCTTTCTCCCCAAAGTTTCCTTGTACCACTTTGTAATCCATCCCTTCTGAACCTCCGTTATCTGTCCTGCTTTGTGTCACTATAGATTAGTTTATTCTCTAGAATTTTATATAAATGGAATTATAAAATCTGTATATTTTTCTTTTTGGCCTGGCTTCTTTGACTTTGCTTAAAATTTTTGTATTTCATCCATGTTAGAGCATCAATTAATATTTTCATTTTATTGCTGTTTAGTATTTCATTGAATGAATATACTACTATTCACAATTTGTTTATCTAGTCACTTATTACACCTTTGTATTATTTATAGTTTTTGTCTTCAAAATAAAGCTACTATAAACATTTGTAATCTAATCTTTGTGTTGTCGTATGTTTTTGTTTCTTTTGAGTAAATATACATAGAAGTGGAATGTCTGTATCTTTGGTTAGTGTATGTTTTAGTTTTTTAGAAACTTCCTAACTTTTTTTCCAAGGTAGTTTAATCATTTTATATTCCCATCAACTGTGTACGAGAGTCCTAGTTGCTCATATTTGGCTATTTCTGTTTTAATTTTATTTTAGCTTTCTGACACATCTGACAGGTGTGGTATTATTTCCTAATGTAATCTGAATTCATATCTCTAAAGACTAATGATGTTGTACATCATGTGTCAATAGGCCATTGTTTCTTTTATATATTTTTACAAGATTTTATTTATCATTTTTAGAGAAAGGGAAAGGGAGAGAGGCAGAGAGGGAGAAAGACATCAATGTATGGTTGCCTTTCACCTGTCTCCAGCTACAGAGCTGGCTAGAGACCTAGCTTGCAACTTGATTATATGCCCTGGTTGGGGAATCGAACCAGCGACTTTTGGGTTCACAGGCCAGTGCCTTATCCACTGTGCCACCAGCCAGGGCTCTTTTATATTTTGAAGTAACTCTTTTGCCCATTTCTTTGTAAATAATTGCATGATTTAGCTTAGTATTATTGAATTGTAAGCATTATTTATATCTTTGTCTTATTTATGTGTTATGAATATTTTCTCCCAGTTTGTGTCTTGCCATTTTATTTTGTGTCTTTAGAAGTGTAAGTTTTAAATTTTAATGAACTCCAATTTGTCATTTTTAAGAAATTTATGTTTCACTGTTTTTGTGCTCTAAGAAACCTTTGATCACTTGAAGGTTGCAGTTTCTTTTATGCTTTCCTTGAGAATTATAGCTTTAGGTTTCATATTTAGGTCTGTGATCCGTTTTGAATAAATTTTGTGTATAGATCATGATAAGGGTCATCATTTGTTTTTTCATACAAATATCCAAATGATATAACTACATTTTAATTGCCTATAGAACAATCTTTCATTGATCTATAAATCACTTTTCTTAAGTTCCATGGTATCTTAATTAGTATATTTTTAGAATGTCTTAAAATCAGATCTAGTAAGACCTTTTACGTTATTTTTTAATTTGTAAATTTTATTATTTTAATTAATTAATTAATTTTTTGGTAAGTCAATGCCATCTTTAATTGAAGGTGCTTCTTAAATATTTCCAAAAGCTCTTTGCCCTTGTACCCCACAGCATTTTCAGGAGGGGTCAAGAACTGCAATTAAGGAATAAGAAATAACAAAAACCAAAAACAATAAACCAAGTTCCTGCATTGTCACCACCACCATCACCTCCTGTCCAGTGTACTCGGTCATCTGCCTTTCATAGCAGGTTACTATAGCAATCCATGCCCCTCAAATCTTTAGGAAGAAAAGTTACTTAAAAAAAAAAGAAAAAGAAAAAGAAAGAAAATTAAAAAGTACAAAAATAATAAAACAATAACAAATGAAAGGAAGTAACTATAATCATAACAAAGACCAAAAAGATCTCTTGCTTTGTCCTTGGGAAATGAAAGAAAAATTGAACTGTTTTATAACCCCAAGTAAAAGACACTTGTTGGAAATCAATGCCCAGTGCTTGCAACCCAAGTCAATTTATACTAGTTAGTTCAGTCCAAATGCCAAAGTAAAAAATTCCTTTGTTAGAACAAGAGAGACCATTTCATTTCAGGACAAGCTTTTGAAGGTGAGATTGTCTTCAGTGGGAGAACTGCTTGCTGTTGGAAGATTTCTTGCTAATGTGTTTGAAGATTTTGGACTTCTGGACTTTCTTGGCTTTCTGGTGGCCAAATCCACCACCACCCCCTCTCTTTTTAAGCTTGCCTTCGTTGCTGTTCACATGCAGATCAACGAAAGGAGGCACCTTGAAACCAAATGACAGAGCAACTTGAGGCAAATTTAAGTTATTAACATTAAAGATCTGTTTCAGAGAATGGGAATCATATGCTCGAATGTATGATTTTATATGCTTCCTGGGCTGACTTATGAAGGAAGTAGTTCTTTTCAAGCTGAGACTGAATGTCAGAAATTTTGGACCAGGAAAACTCAAATTCACTTAATGGAACCTTGGACTGTTTCAAGTAACAAAGGAAACCCAATTCTTCCAGGTGCAAAATGAAAAAGATATGCCCCCTTTCATTTAGGCCTCTGGCTGTCCTTCCCACAGGATGAATGCATTCCTTGGGGTCATCTGGAGGGTCATACTGAACAATCCAGTCGACTTCTGGAATATCCAACCCTCTAGCTGCCACAACAATATCCTCATATTTTCATTGCCAAACTGGAAGAATGTGGTTGTACATTTATTTTGCTTCTGTCTTCCATGAATGGCCAAGACAGGCAAATCGATAAAGTTCAGCAATTCGTAGTGGTATTTCATAGACATACAAGATGAAAAGAAGACCATTAGTTTCTTCTTCCAGTTCTTCTTAAGGAATATAAAGAGCAGGACAAATCTCTTTACAGAAGGACAAACAACATATCCCTGCTTAAGACCATCCATGGTTGCATTAGCTTTATCATCACCAACACCAACATACAACAGCTCTTTTTTCTGAGAAATCCTCGCCAAGTCTTCAACTTTTTGAGTTTGTGCGGCAGAAAAGAGCATGGTCTGTCTGCGAGTTGGCAGAAGCTTAATAATTTG
Organism: Noctilio leporinus; assembly: GCA_004026585.1. Classification (NCBI taxonomy): domain Eukaryota; kingdom Metazoa; phylum Chordata; class Mammalia; order Chiroptera; family Noctilionidae; genus Noctilio; species Noctilio leporinus. Next base: position 83,548 of record PVIW01004625.1, on the reverse strand, counting down.
CTTTAATTCCTCTTCAAACCCAACATCCAAGATACAATCAGCCTCTCATGGTGTGTCATTAGCTCTTTAAGAACACCAAAATTCTGCATGGCCAGCTCCCTGGTAGGTGGGAGAATAAGAACTTCTGTTTCTTTCCTGGGCATAAACGTTAACTTAACAATGAGTTTCACTGCAGGAATGAGAAAGGTCAGGGTTTTGTCGCTGCCTGCGAGAAGATCCCTGCCTTCCAGAAGTGGTCTGATATTTTATGTTGCATTTCAGTCATGTTTGTAAAGCCCATTTCTTTTATTGCCTTTAGAGTGTTTTCATTGACAAGATTAGATAGGGAAGCAAATGAAGTATCCTCAAAAACTCCGCTCAGTCCCAGGGGCAGGTTGGGCACTTCACTGTCCTCTTCTCTGATGTCCGGCTTCTCTACACGGGTTTCTATTTCTCTAGGAGCCTAGACACCTTCTTCAGATTCCCTTTTGTCTTCATTTTTGCTTTTTTGGTATCAGGCCCATGATTATCCACTATTTTTCTCTTTTTTTTAATCTTCTTTTTAGATTCTGAATTGGGAGAATGTACTGCTGCCTGCCCATTGGTTACTACGGTAGATTTTTTGAGAGATTTTAAAGCTTTTACATTTTCCACCTTTTCTTTAGATATAGCTCCATTCTGGGCTTCTGACAAGCCCTTATTCATCAAATGCCTTAGGGATTTTTTCACTTTTCCACTTCCCACTGTTTCTTCAGATGTATCTCCATTTGGGCTTCTGAGAAGCCTATCTTCATAGATTGTTTTAAGGATATTGTTAACTTTTCCACTTCCTACCGTTTCTTCAGACACATCTCCATTTTGAGTTTCTGATATGCTCACATTCCAGGCCCCTTGTAGCTTTAGGTTTCGCCGGCAGTTTGAGGTTCCACTTCTCCATCTTCTTGCGCAGGAGTTTCATTGGTAGATGAGACATGTAGACAGAACGAATTCAGACCGGTGCCACAGCCAGGTTTCAAGGCCTTTTGCTATATTCATTTAAAAAATTAATGTAGTTATTTTAGGTTCTTTGCAGTTCCATACAAAAAAAAAATTAAAAATCAACTTGTCAAGACCCTGCCTGGGTAGCTCAGTTGATTAGAAAGAGCATTGTCCCAATATGCCAAAGTTGTGGGTTTGATCCCTGGTCAGTGCATGTACAATAATCAACCAATGAATGCATAACTAAGTGGATATATCGTGTGTCTTCTGAATTATCCTAGCATAGTTGTTGGAGTATATGGCCTGCTTCTCCCATGGTCATTCTCTTAGTTTCCTTATTCTCAGCTCCTTTTATAACTTATTAAAATTTTACACATGGAATAAGCCTTTTACTTAAAACATTGCCCTATGTTGTCTATCCTTAATTTTTTTGAAGTGAATGATTTCTGACAGTGTTATGTTCAGCCTTAAAGTACATAATTTCCTATGTTGTATACTTCATTGGCATATTACCAGTAGGTTCATTTATATTTTCTAGAAAGTTCCTGGTAGAGTTATAATGTACAGATAGCAGAAATGTACATTAAGGCAAATACAATGATATTTTAAAGAATCTTTTTATATTTTAAATATTTATTGTAATTTTTTACTGTGCCAAGTAATCAAGCTCACTATCAAATAACATTATTGTACAAGTTCATTAATTATTGCATGTGAAGCCCCATAATGCTTAGAGAGGAAAATTCTTATCATAATCTTTACAATATCGTTTTCTACATTATTTTCCTTTTTAAAAATTTTTGTTAGGTTTGAATACTCTGAGGTCCAATGAGTGTTAATAATTGGGTACTTGCTCATAAAACAGTATTAGAATGAGAGTACCTTTTCTTAATGCTTTTCTAAAGGAATTGAACATGTTATATGTATTTATAACTTGTGTTATTTTATATGCAAGCAAACTACAATCTGTATAAAAATAGTGCAACATTACATTTTAAAATACAGATTATTTCTTATGCACGTTTACATTAACTGCCTGGCCCAGTGCCTCCCAATTTCATATTACTCATATTTTATGTTTTCTCTTTATCCAAAGAGTTGTTTACACTCTTCGAAATTTCAGTATAATCTACAAAAACCTTCAAAATATTACTATTTATATTCTTTGTTGTAAAACAAAAGTTAGCTAAAATGCATTTTATTAAAGGCATTTTATAGGCAAAACCATTTTGGTCTTCTAACATCAGTGATGGTGCACAACTTTATTGATAAGACAACTAAATATAAATGAGAGACCCTTTCAATTATTACAGTGCTCAGTTTGAATGCTTGATGTAGTGAGGAAGAGAGAACTACATTTTCTTGGTGGTAGAGTCTTGAATTGTCTTGATTGATTATTCATCCTTTGGGAGAACTGAGAATGAGTTGTGATCTTCATTTGCTCGTTCTTACTGTAGAATGATATAACAGGCCAAGTTGGTAAGTGGGGATGAGAACAGGATTCCTTGATCTGAGAATGGTCATTTTAGATTTCTATAGGCTGCCTGTTCTCTAATACTGGAGTTGAGTGGGGTGTGAACAACAGTTGTTGTTAAATGTTCTGACCTGATTTGGGGGAATAGCAAACTTTCGTGGAATAATTCCTAATTCTCTATCTTTCATGTATTGCATATATTTAATTTTTCCTTTGCCTTGTTCATTTTCCCTTCATTTTACTTCAAAATATTAATTTATCATTGTCTTATTTCTGTTATTCAATTGTTTTTTAAGTTAGATTTTATTTCAGTTAGTGTATTTTTTAAAGTTCACTTCCAATGTGTTTTATTTTTTCTTGCTTTTAGCCCCTTCATCTCATTTTTCTCTATGTAATATTATTTTTTATTACGAACTTTCCTAATTCCTAAACTTTCCTCTATATTCATAATTTTAACACATTTATAACATTCTAAACACTGACATACTGATCTCACTTTTGATTAAAATTCACTAGAATGTTGTAGAATCGTTTATGTTTTTCATTGGGGATGCAGGTGTACAGTTTCAGCTTCCAGTACTTTTATCTCCCTCATTGCCACTGGCCTAGTTCTCCTTACCTCTGACTCCGCTTGGCAATAGGCTTTCTATTTCACAGCCAGCAGGTCACGCTTCCTACCTCTCTGCAGTTCTATCCATCAGAGAAAGGCTTTAACAGAAGGAAAACTCTTCTTGTGTTGGTTACCTCTCAAAGTTTTGGCTGTTCGCTTTCTGATTTTGTTTACTACTTGGATCTATTGATAGTTGTGTTTGTACTTTGTCCAGAGTGTTAACTAATAAGTATCACTTCTTCTTTGTTTTGTTTACCATTAGTATTGAATGTCTCATTTCATTTTCAGCCTGTGTATGTCCTTTATAACCTTATACATAAAGTATCTTAGAGACAGTATACAGTTGTAGCTTTTTTTTTTTTTTTATCCTTTCAGCCACTCTTTGTCTCATAATTGTGGAATTTAATCCATTTATATGTATATTAATTACTGATAGGGATGGATTTATTGCCACTTGTTAATTATTTTCTGTATGTGCTATAGTTATTTTTTTTCTTCTCTTGCTGCCTTCTTTTGTGTTTTACTGATTATTTTTGTTCTGACAAACTTTGGTTGATCTCTCATTCTATTTTGTACATCTTTTAAAGGATTTTTGTGGTTACGATGCAGATTACATAAAATAACGTATAGTTATAATCATGTATTTTAAAATGATAGCCACTTAACCTCAATAGCACAAAAGTGATAGTTCTTCACATCTCCCTCAGCTTATGTTACCAATATCCTATTTACATTTTAATATTTTGTATTCATTTACATAATTTTATAATAGTTATTTTATTCCTTCATCTTTTATGTTCTATAGATAAATTTAATGTTACTTATATACTATCAATACAGTATTACAGAAACCTCTATTTGTCTATATATTTACATTTTCTAGAGAGCTTAATATTTTTGTATGCTTTCATGTTGCTGCCTAATATTGTTTTGTTTTAACTTGAAGGACTCTTTTTGGAAAATCTTTTAGGCCAGGTCAAGTGGTGATAAACTTTGTTGTTGTTGTTTGTTTATTTATATCAGGAAAGATCTATCTTCCATTATTAATGGGCAGTTTTGCTAGATATGGTATTCTTGGGTGGCAGTTTTTTCTTTTAAACACTTTGAATGTATTTTTGTTGATGTTTTCTTTATGCATTGTTTTCCTGGTTTTACTTAGTTGTCTATATGTGTTCTCTTGTAGTTCATTAAGCTTCTTTAAGGTAGTATTTTGAATTTTTTTTTTTTTTTTTTTACATAATTCATCTGTCTCCATTTTTTATAGTATCAATTTTTGGAGATTTGTTTTTTCCTTTGAGTGGGCTATGTGTTTTTGTTTATGTGCCTTATATTTTGTTGTTGTTGTGATTTATGTATTTGAAGAAACAACAACATTTTTCTTCTTTACAGATTGGTGCTGTTCAGAGGGATATCTTCATCAATCAGCCTGGTTAGAGATTCTATGGGCCTCTTAAGCATTTTATGGTAATGTATTCTCTGGCTTGTGTATGTAATTTTTAATTAGATATATTTGCTGGTTTCTTCTTCAGGATCTTCTAGTCTTACTCTATGTTATCTTTTTATGTTACTACAGGTCTTCTGTCTGCCACACACTGCTGAGATCTTTTGTTCTCTGTGTACCCTGGAAATACAAAGTATGTCAATGTCGTAAGTATGCAGGATCAGGTGAGGCAGAAATCCCTACAAGGATGGAATATTTGACACATGTTCCACTCTTCTTTATTTCTTAAGTGAGAAACCATGAGTCCAACATTTTCTTCTAATCACTGTGAGTTGTTCCAGTTCCTGCCTACAATGTTATACATTCTTTTGCATTGCCAGAAGTTGCTAAGCTTTTTGTTGTTTTCTGCAATCCCTAGGCATCCAAAGTATGCCAGTTCCAATCTGTGTTCTGAGTTGGGCAAGATAAAAACCAGTCCCTTAGATATTCCCCCTAAACCCATAAAAAAACCCCAGAATTTAATACAAATGTTGCACTTTTCTCTTTTTCTCTCAAGGAGGAGACCATAATGTACTTTTCTTTTCCAACATGAACTGTACCAGCCTGAAGAGAAGCTGATGAGTTGAAATAAAATGTATTTTCATATTCATTTCAATGCAGCTGTTTTTGGCTTGGAGTTTGCCTGGGTATTGAACCTTTGGAATTGGTTCCTCAAGTTCTCAGAAAGTCTCTTTGGGTTATATATTGTTGTTAAGTCAGTATCTCTGTGGGGAGACAATATGTGGGGCTTACTCTTCTACCATCTTGCTGATATCACATTATTGACCTTGATTTTTAATTCAACTTATTGTCAGTTTCGTATTATGGTAATACCCCTTGGACCCTAACCATAAGTTGATTATAAGATTCAATGTTTTTAGTTTTGTTCATTATTGTCCTGTAATGGGTGAGATCATATGGTATTTGTCCTTCACTGACTAGCTTATTTCACTAAGCATAATACTCTCCAGTTCCATCCATGTTGTTGCAAAGGGTAGGACTTCCTTCTTTCTTTCTGCTGTGTAGTATTTATACATTGTGTAAATGTACCAGAGTTTTTTGATCCAATCATCCACTGATGGGCACTTCGGCTGTTTCCAGCACTTGGCTATTGAAAATAGTGCTACTATGAACATAGGTGTGCATAGGTTCTTATGAATTGGTGTTTCAGGATTCTTTGGGTATAATCCCAGTAGTGGAATTGCTGGATCAAAAGGCAGTTCCATTTCTAGTTTTTTAAGGAAACTCCATACTGTTTTCCACAGTGGCTGCACCAGCCTGCATTCCTACAAGCAAAACAGAACCAAATATATGAATATAGTGACTAGGCCTCCAGTGGTCAGGGGGAAGGGGGTTGGGGGGAAGGAGAAGGAAGAGGCAAGGAAGGGGAGCAGTTTAGACAAGAACCTAGTATAAAGGAACCATGGACATGGACAACAGGTGGGATTGACTTTGAGGGGAATGGGTGGGTGGGGAGGGGGACAGAGGGGAGCAAAAAGGGGATGGATGTAATACAACAACAATAAAATTAAATTAAAAAAAAGATTCAATGTTTTGTGTTTGTGATTTCCCCCCCTTTATTTTAATACCTATTTTTAATGGAAATTTTGATCAAAGCAAGTATTGTTAGACAAATGTCATGTCACCATACATATCAAGAGTTGAAGAAATATGTATTATTAATTTAAACACTATATTAGAAAATCTTTCATTTATCTCCTGTTTATATCCATTTTAATGAAGATTTTAAAAGAACTTGTTTTGATCACAAGCAAGAGTCATTCAAGTTTGTACCATGAGTCCAGTTGATAATGATTCATTGCTAGTTGATCTATATTCTGGTTAACAGTCAGGTTTTACATCAAACTTTTTGTTAAGAAATAGAGACTACAGAAAGTCAAATGGTACTAGGCTGTGTAGTATATCTGTGAGATTATGCAGTGCTTGGGACTGCAAATATTTAAACTGATTTGACAATTTGCATGCTGAAAGTAAAAAGAGAAGTCATATATATAATGAAATACAGAATAATCAAGGAAAAACAAAAAACGTGTTTATATATTAGTCTGATTTAACTATATATAAATATATAAAACCTCAAAACATCAGTGCATTATAATAAGCATAAGGTTTTTGGCACGCCAGATTGCATATGACTGGTGATTCAGCTGGTATATAGGCCAGACAGGACAGGCTAGGCAGGGCTCCAGGCTTCTGGCTTAATGCAATATGTTTCTATGTGTTTTTGTTTTGAGGCCCAGGATAATGAGTCAGTGGCTTCCTGAGATGTGTTCTTCTCAATGGCAGATTATGGCAGTAGAAGAGTCCAAACCAAACAATACAAATTATCCAAATCATGACATCCATGCTTGTTCGCCGAAATTTTTTTGGCCAAATTTAATCATTAGGCTATCTCAGTGTTATTAGGGTGACAAAATCTACCCTGCCCACTTAATAGGAGTGTGGAGGCATGTGACAAAACCCCTCAGTGTTTTATAAAGAGGGTGAAGTGTTGGGAGCAAATATTTAGTGTATTATTAGAAGGAAGAAGGAGAAAAAATACAAAGGGATAAGAACAGAACATACGTATCTGATGAATTTTTAGTTTACTTAACTCCTACATGTACTTCTCATAAATTATGCTGGATTTCCCCTGGAGTCTTCCTCTATGAATTTAAATAGATTTCTAATCTTTGAGGCCAAAAGATTACTGAACAAAAGAGACATTTAATCTTAGCTAATTTTGACTAGAATATACTAGATTAAAAAAATATATAAATCTTTGCTAAATTTAACTACACATAAAAATGTACAAAGCATATTGTAAGCTGATCACATAGTCTTTCATGTTGTCTGAAATATTATTTTTGGTGTATTTTTATGGTAACTCCATTTTATTTTTCAGTTATTATGGACTTTGTTTTTAATTTAATTTTATTGTTGTTGTATTACTTTCCTCCCCTATTTCCTCCCTTCTGTCCCCTTCCCCACCCACTCACTCCCCACCAAAGTCAATCCTACTTGTTGTCCATGTCCATGGTTCTTGCATGCTAGTTCCTTGACTAAACTGCTCCCCTTCTTTGCCTCCTCCTCCTCCCTCTCCCGCCCCTCCCCTCTCCTTTCTGCCCGCTGAAGGTCTATTCATTGTATTCATGTATCTGGTTCTGTTTTGCATGTTTGTCTATTTTGTTGATTATTGTCCTGTAATGGGTGAGATCATATGGTGTTTGTCTTTTACTGACTGGCTTATTTCACTTCGCATAATACTCTCCAGTTCCATCCATATTGCTGCAAAAGGTAAGAGTTTCTTCTTTCTTTCTGCTGTGTAGTATTCCATTGAGATTATGGACATTTTTATTTAATAAGCCACTTTAAAAAGGATATCCCTCCTGCCAACTCCATCTTCACAATATTCTCTGTGTGAAGAAGCAGCATTCTACTTTTAAAATATTTTAAGTAAACTCCAAGAAATTTTTTTCTAGTTTCTATTGTTTAAGAATCAGTGGTGAAGAAAAGTAATCAAAATATTCACTCCATTCACTTTCTTTCCTTACAAAGGAAAAGCAATGTTTGAGGTTCTTATTGAGTGCTTTCAATAATAGTGAGACATAAATATAAAAAGTGACTTCAAAAAAAGTTTTGAACTTTTTTATGCTTTCCTGTGAAACTATAAAGGCAAATTTGAGAAGATTTGACCTCAGAATACAATGACTTAAAACTGAAAATTTCAAAATCAATCAGGTTTATGAGGCAACTTCTATGAAATCTTAAATGTGGCAATTTCTAAAGTAAAAAAGCTTAGTATTTTAGTGTTCAATTTTTATTGGTTTTTCTAAACTCCCAAAGCAAAAGCTATAAAAGAGACTGTAAAAAACAAAAAGGTGCATAGCACAAAATATCAATACAGTAATTTCTTGCATTTTTATTATTCTTTCAGTACTCCAAGTGATTTTAAAGCAATATTTAAGCCTTTTATCACCTTGAAAAGGACTATTGAGCTAGTCATTAAAATTTAATTCTTTGTTATGGACACTATAAGAAATCTTGCCTAAAATTCACCCATAATTTTATAAAAGCAGTCCCATTCAACATTGTATATTGTTATAGACTATATTGCTTAAGTATTCTCTACTAGGAGATAAAGTAAAAAAGAGTGAAAAAATGGAGTACTGCTGCATTTTGTACAAAGCTCTTTCATAAACACTGAGGTCCATGAACATATTTAATAATTCAGTAACTGAAATGACAAACTTCTACATGATTTACCTTCATACCTATTATCCAATTTTCTTTAACAAAGATCTTAATTTTTTCAGAGGTTGGAAAACTCTGAGAATTCGATAAAAGAAAAAAGGATCTTCTTCCAAAAAGAACAAAACTTACACATTTATGCGCAACCTGCTATATACAATTTAGGGAAGTAAAGGACTTCTGAGATCCATACCAGTACTCTGCAAGTCCTTGAATCCCAATTCAGTAACCCAGCAAAGTAAAGAAGTAAAAAAGTTTAATTTCTTCTTTGCCGCCACAGTTCTTTTCTGGGTTAAAGCGTATTAGCTCTTGTGGGAAAAAAATTAATGAGATATTTTCTATAAAGTAACAACTATAATTGGGCTCATTAGAAATGTGTATATACCTATTGGGAAAGTTAGCATAAATATTTTTTAAATCTTTGTTGATGAAAATAGTATTTACCTCATTTCGATGTTAGAAATTACTTTAAATTAGGTATGCATAATACTAAAACATTGATAGCATCTTTTAATGCTGGTAATAAAATGGTTAGGTATGTAAGGTACATATTACCATTAGGAAATTAGGAGGGGAAGAAGCAAGACTCAAAAGGTTCTGAACCCTGGCTGGTAGCGCAGTGGATAAGGCGCCGACCTGCAAACCCAAAGGTCGAGGGTTTGATTCCCCAGCCAGGGCACATAACGCGGTGGCAAACCAGGCCTCCAGTCAGATCTGTGGCTGGAGGCAGGTGAAAAGCAGCCATACATTGATGTCTCTCTCCCTCTCTGCCTCTTTCCCTTCCCCTCTTTCTAGAAATGATGAAATAAAATCTTAAAAAAAAAAAAAAAGGTTCTGGCTCTGGGTGAGTACTTAGTTTGTTAGAGCTACTAATAAGCATGATAAGCCAAGGTTGCAGGCTCCATTCTAGGTCAGCCCACATAGAGGATTCAATCAATGAATGCATAAATACATGGAACAACATTGATCGCTCTCTCAAAAAAATCAATCAATAAAAAATCTTATTAAAAGAATCAAGAGGTTAAATAACTTGTCGAAGGTGATTCAAATCGTATTCTTTACAACTTGAATTAAGTAAGGCTCTGTTCTCTTATTCAGGCTACAATAGGATAAAGTTAAATGAATAAACAAATGAATAATGCAATAGTCCCTTGAACTTATTGCACATTTTTATTTATTACAAGTCTCTTATGGAAACATACATTTCTTGATTCACTGTAGTTATTGGATGGCTCTGTGCTCTGTAACTATGTGCTTTAGATGCTGTTTACAATTGAGAGCACAGTCCCTGTTCAAATAGAGCTTATGGTACATTGTGGGATGTAGTATCAAAGTATTTGTCTGCGATGACTCATTTAAAGCCAACATATACAAAAGTTTAATGTATTTGAAATGCAACCTGAAATCTTGCCATTAAAACTATATAATCATTTCAGATGTGATGGTACTTTGACTATGAATCAAAGATAATGTCCTTAGTAGAAAAATGCTTTTTAAGTAGTTTTTCTGTAATGGTGATGAGGTACACAGATTCTTCCACATTCTACCATCAGTTACTTCTGAGAGTGCTGTCTCAGTATCTGGCTTGTATGCAAATGAAGTCAATTGGCACATTCAAGAATGTGTAAAATTTTGAAACATTAATTGTGTTAAACTGCCTGGAACTTGTTCAAATATAAGATTTCATAATGACTTCTTGAACAGAAGAATTGATTAGGTATTTCTCAAGTTTACCGTTGAAATTTTGAAACTGCTTAGGGGCTTGCTTAGAATATTTTTTTTAAGGTGAAGGAGAGAGGCCACATATAACGTCTATGTAGTAGGTCTATGTTATAGCAGATATACAAGGCACAACACCAAGTGCTTTTGAAGATGTGGTTCATTGTTCAAGGCAGTCACATGAAGTTCTAATGCAAAAATGAACATGTTGATAGGTCTCTGCTTAGCCAGAAAACTTCAAAGTGCTGAAAGATAAAATCTAAATTAATTTTTGAATATATCAAAATATCAGGGTCACTTTCAGTTGACAAAAGTTGAGAATTTTCTCTTAAATTAAAAAGACTTTGAGCCATTGTTATTTACTATTACATACATACAAAAATATCATCTTACAAAGTAAGTTTATGGTGGAAAAAATATATGCTCTTCACAATCAAATTAATATTCTATGAGTCTAGAGTTAAGCAATTTTCTTAGCCTTATTTTAAATGCCTTATTCAGTTGAGACTCTTTTTCAAGTACCCTCTGGTTCCTCTTTTTGAAATGATAGTTCTAACTTTTAATGATAAATCTGCATTTTTTTCTGAAGTAAGAAACACAATGTTCCTGGTTTAGTTGTTTTCCAAGGGAGTAGATCTTTTTATGTGTAGCTTAGACACAGTCTATGGCAAATTTATTTCAAGCAACCCAGATGGAAATTGCTTTCTATAGCAAAACAGACTTTCCCTGAATTTACTGAGCCATATTCTTCAAATGATAAGATGTTTTATGAAAATATAAACTGGATGTCCCAATCACAGGCTACTCTTTGACATGTCATTTCAAGAAACTCACTTAAGCACTCATCCCCACAGCTGTTGTAAGTTTGTCATCACTCCCTCACATATCTGAGACCATGGGGTCATAGAAGTCTCTCAAGGTTGCTCCATCTGAGTTTACTTTGACTCATATATTCTACTGTTAGGGTCAGCTTGGTTTCCTCCACAGTGCTTCTGAAGGTAATTATATCCATGACCACTTTATTTTGCAAGACACAACTACAAAATATTTATTACTTAATGAAACTGATATAGTAGGCAGTTAAACAGGCATGGGTAGAATAAGAACAATAGGCCAGGTATAGAAGGTCACCAAGAGTGGGAAGCCCTGGGTGCCTAACAACAGGCAAGATTGGGAATACAGGTATTAGGGTGGGACCCTTCCCTCCATCTGGGTAACCTTTTCTTCCCTAGACTATCACTGGTAATGTGTTGCAGACCCTCCTGTGACTTTTTTTCTGCTGGCATGTCTCTAGTCACATGATAGACCCCTTTAGAGGATACAAGGGGGCTGGATAATAGCCTAATATGACTTCCATACAAACCCTTGCAAGACCATTCCCTTGAGCATTAAGCCCTCAAGACAATGGAGTTCTGGTTGAAGTCAAATCATCTTAGGAACAAAGCCTCAGGCCTGTTGAGTTTTGGTCAAACTAGAGATAACATCTAGGCCTCAGTCCTTTGTGTTTCAGCTCCAGGTCTGAAAAATAGCCAAGGCCAGAAAGGGTGATGTCACAGCTAACATCAGGACCAGATGTGATGACTAATGGTTCCCTGCCCTGCCATGAACCAATCGATGGAGACTATGACCCTGAGGAGACACACATGGAAAACTGATGAATATTCTATTGAGATCCTCACCTGAGACCTCAGATAAAAACCCTTAAAAGACAGAACCCATGAAATAAACCTGGCATTAGGTGCCATCAGCAAAACAATTTAAACTTGATCAGACCCTCTATTCTTACAGAAGCTATTCCTAGCCATGTCTATTCACAGTCTAGTACTAAAACCAGATTACTGGAACTCAGAGCCTCCTACCACCCAGTTATTTCTTCACTTATTCTCTTTTTTTGAGGTCTGAGTTACTAAAAGTTGATTCCAATGGTTGTCTCAGTTAAACTTCATTTTACTTAATGTGATTTATTATATATATTTTATATTTAGTACACGGTCAATTTTTTCATAATGTTCATGTGTGCTAGAAAATAACATATATTTTATGTAGCACAGAGTTATATTTAAAGTTATTTGATTGTTGATTAACTGTTATTTTAGCCTCTGTGCCTTAATTAAAGTTTCAGATTTTTCTGATCTATACATTTCTGAGAGAGCTAGGTTAAAAATTCCCCAGGATGAATGAGGGTTACTCAACCTTTCCCTTTACTTCTCTTGATTTTGCCATGCATAACTGTAAGAAATGTAAAGCTTTGTTACTGGCCCAAAGTCTGTGTGACCAATGCACGCTTAGAAAAGCCAAAACTCAAAATGTCAGGGTTTAGAATAAGGACAGGTTTATTCATCAAGAAGGTACCATTCAAGAAGAGAGACTGAGAGACTTAATCCTCAAATCCATCTTAAGAAAGTAAAGAATTCAGGCTTACACCCAGGGAGAAGAAAAATGTGAAGAAATGTTTTTTTTTTGTAAATGAATTCTGAAGCCCCAAGCAGGATTTTTCTAATGGTTAGCATTTCTAAAGCAGGAGCTATTAGTCTGAAGGACAAGGGAAAAATGGCAGACTTCTACAATGAAGCCAGACAGAGCATTTGACTGTTAAATATTGTAGATGTTTGTGGGTGAGATATCTGTTCAGTAAGAAGAGATTTTTCCTGATAATTTCTCCTTTTTATTAACATTTCACTTTTAGTTCTATTTTTCCTAATGTTAAAATTATGACACCCAAATTCTATTGGGTAATCTTGTGAAATATAGTCTTTTCAACATTCAGTATACTTTGTTTTAATGTGTTTTTATGTAAAAGATATACCTAGTGTTATAAAAATTTAGTACCTGTCTTTTAATAGGTGAAGTAAATACGTTTATATTTGTTACTAATATATTTGGATATATTTCAGTCATGTATTTTGAGTTTTCAATCAAGCATGTATTTTTTTTTTTTAATACTTTACCTCTCTTTATTTCTTGCATTCTGGTGAGTGTGAAACATTACTTTATTTCCTTTTTAGTCCTTTATGGCAATGTGTAGATTTTTATTTTAGTATTCAAACATGTATCTCTAAATTTTTTTTTTTTTTTTTTCTGGACTCAAGTCATGAGTTTATATGGGGAGTCGGGAGAAAGGGAGTGGTAAGGCGAGGAGGGGAGTGGCAAGGGGAGGCAGTTCTTTAAAGAGTCACCCCCATTTTGACTTCAGGGGGCAGAGTATTTGTACTTGTAGTTACACATTTAGGGTGGGTTTTTATTAACCCGAGGGAGCCCATTAGCTTCATGAACACATCCATAGGAACTTGCTAGCTTAATTAACATACCCATAGGATCCGGCTCCCGAGCTTAATTATCATATCCTATTGCAGTTCTGACCAAAGTCCAGGTGTGTATTTTAGCTGACATATCTAGCCTTTTTGTTTATAATAAAAAAGAAAGAAAGAAATGGAGGGTATAGGGGAAATGGACGTTGTTATTCTTTCTGGCTGCTCCCTTCTGATATATTGGGTGAAGGTGGGCTGCATAATACCCTCCACATCTATATTTCTGATGTTTCTTATACTGGCAGAGACTTGTACCCACGAGTAGACAGGAGCATGAGGGCGTGGGACCTCATGTTGCTGCATTGATGGTCCTGTGAATAAAGCTGATGAGAAGGCATTTAAAATATGGACCCGTGGTTAGGCCAAGAATGAATGGGGTAATCAGGGAAACAGAATGGTACAGGAATGGTCCAGAGCAGGGAGAAGGTGGGCTTGGAAGTAGGCTATCCTGACCTAGAAGGGGCTCCCCAACCCTGCCGGATTCTCCCAGGCAGGGGCCAGAGAGTATGGCTAAGCTCACAGGCTCAGGCCTCAGGCTAGGGGAGCAGGGGTGGGATGTGAAAACTGCCTGATTTTTAATTCATTAATTAATATTTATTTAAATTTTTTTTTTTTTTTTTCCTGCAAAAACCTTAATTGTTTCCATTTGGTTCAATGCGTAGAAGAGGCTTCCAGGGTGGTTAAAAGCGTGTCTAGTGGTTTCAGGGACGGGCTCCGGCAAAAGCCAGATACCGCGAAAATGCAGGGGGCCCCTCAAAGGCCCCTGGGCTCCAAAGCCTCCCAGTTGAGCTTGAAGGGGAGCCCCTCAAAGAGAACCCGTCCATCTCAGCCCGGGGCTCGCCAGCCAGCGGATGATAGTCAGGTGCCCGCCCATCTTTTTGATGACTTTCACCTCCTCTTCCAGGAAGTGGTTCTCCAGGAAGTCACAGAGCTGAGGCTTTGTGTGGGCAGAACCCTGGGCCTGCAAATCCAGAAGGGCCTGGTTCAGGTTCTTCTCCGAGGCCAGGCGGCTTCCATGGCATCCTTGGATTTACCCCACTCGTCCTGGGGCAGCTTCGCCATGTCCTGGAAGAGAATGTGGCCTCGGCGCTGGTTTTGCAGCTTTAAGAGACGCTGGGCGTCCAAACGCTTCTGCCTGACCAGCTGGGAAGAAGTAGCCCAGGCCCTGCACAGCCTCTGCGTCCGGGTCCAAATAGGAGCCCAGAGAGAGGTAGGTGTGGGAGGCCCGCAGATGCAGGGTGGCCTGGTGGTGCTGGTGGATCTCCTCGGTGGAATAATTCCGACGAATTGGGAGGCTCATGGTTGTTTCGCAGTGAAGATTCAAGGGCCAAAAAATAGTGTTAGCTGGTGTCAGAGGCTGAGGTTGGCTAAGGTGGTTCCGAAGGTGGTGACTGGAAAAGAGGTTGGAGGGTAGTTGGGAAGTAGGCACAATCCCTAGGTCTGTTCCATCCAAACCCTGCTGAAGCAAGAGACAGATCCCAGGACGGCCCTGATTTTTCTCAAGTGACCCTTTTTCTGTGTAGGAGAGACAGGCACCCTGCTGTTTTCTGCATAAGTTTGATTAAGGAGTTAATTACCCCATTGTTTCAGGACCTACCTAGTGGCTTCTGGGTCTAGAAATTACAGTATTTAAAAAACTTATCCCATTAGAATTATAAATGAAAGTATATTAGAACTTTGTAGGCTTTTGAAGATTGTTGTAGGATTTTTTAATTTGACGAAGCTTTCTAAGTATTTCAAAATGTATTAAAACGCCTGATTAGTCTTAAAATTTTTTCAAGAATAAACCCTTGAGATATTTCAAGGGCCCTTTGAAATACCTCACAGCCATAAGAAAAAATCCTTTAAATTTTAAACCCTGGAGATTTTATCAACTAAGGAATATATATTATGAAATTATACTTGACTATTTAGAGTGATAATAAAAGGTATGTGACATCAATATAGGCTGGCAAAACTTCAGTTCTTAGCATTGAGAGACATAAAGTTAGTTAAGTGTTTAAGTAATACACCATGACACATAATTAGTTTACCAAACAGAACTTCGAACCTTGGCTATTAGGCAGATATAGAATGAACTTTTTATAGCCTTTTTGTAATATACACAGTTCTTAGTTTACCTTTGTGCATGGAGGGAATGGGTGAGATTCCCTTCTGGAAAGCAAAACGCAGCAATTATTTTGTAAAGCAGATAGATATGGGATTGGTAGAGATGTAAATGGAGTGTTCAGAGAAAAGGGAAAAAAGACCCTGCGTGAGGCAATTTGAACAAGAAGGCCTAGTTAGGAGAAAAACACCTGGAAAAGCCAGGACTTCTCACTGCAGACCAAAATCTTGCTTTTTCTCCTTAAGAACCAACCCTGAGTAGGGAATATGCTGCAGGGATGGGACTGTGATTGCTTTACAGTGTGCCTTTATTGTTGTGTGGGCTTTTTCTTCTGGCTGGTGGCTCAGTGGATTGTCCCTGGCCTGCGAACCCAAAGATCGCTGGTTCAGTTCCTAGCCAGGGCACATAACCAGGTTGCAAGCCAGGTCTGTGGCTGGAGGCAGGTGAAAGGCAACCTTACATTGATGTTTCTCTCCCTCTCTGCCTCTCACTTCCCCTCCCTCTAGAAATAATAAATAAAATCTTAAACAAAAAAAAAATTGAATGCTTAACCTGTGTGGGAAGGGTGTGGCAGTTTTTTGATGTGGGAGAACTAGGCATTGCTCTGGCAAGGTGTATTCAGATGCAAATTGAGTTGCTGAAAGTCACCTGGGGTGGAAAGAAGTGCTGCAGGCTAATGATTTAAACTTTTGTCCTGGCCAAAGTTTTAGAGACAGAAAAGCTGAAGAAATCATGTAATGTGTCAAAAGTGTGCTGTTCATGAGTAGGGCTCCCAAAGGCCATTCCCCTTTTGGTCATCCCTAACTCTGTTAGGTGTCTCGATTTCTCCCCTGTCTAAAACAGCCAGGAGGGGTTGGAGTTCTGGGTGACCAGCGCTTATTTTGCACATCTTTGGGTGAGCCCAAGTTACATTACAGTGATGGGAGTTCCCTATGAGGCCCCCGCACATCTTAGGGATTGATCCCCAGACACCTCCGCAAGGCCCCCACTCATGTAGGAACACCCCAGAACTTGGGCTGGAGGGAGGAAGTGCCTCTTTTTAGAGGCTGGAAAGAACCTGAGCACTCATTTCAGATTTCATTGTTTCTTCTAGAACAAATGGAAGGAGGGGAGTAGTGACAGTTGCTAGACTGTGCTATCAATGCCAACAATCTAGACTGAGGAATCAATAAATGGCTCAGCATATTAATTAGAAAAGATAGCAGCTTACTGGCTACTAAAGCAGTTATCTGAGGCTCAGTCCTGGAGATAGGCCTGAGGGCCCGTGTGGTGTCTGGGCAGCTTTAGTCCTCTGCTGTTAGTCCCAGAAGCTCTAGGAGGTCAAAGCCAGGGTCCCTTTTGGGTGGGTAACTGATATCTCAGTGCCTCGAAGGGACCAGGAGCAATTGAATGGACATCTAGTTTGTATAGCGGGCATGGTCCCAGAGGGGCCCATGGATTTGGGCACTGTGTAGCCCAAGCTCTAGGCTTGCCTCACTTGAAGCAGTCCCCTGGATGGGTTTGACTTTTGCCTTTACATGTGTTAGGTTCATGAGACTCTTTCAGAGCAGAAGGTGGTAATTAGAAAGCCTGAGTCTGTGATCGGGCACGCTCCTCATCTTGATCATTGACCTTGAAGTCCTGGTTAACCGACTTGGTCTACTGGCAGATTTTGGAGCTTGCTGCTTCTTCTAGGGCTGACTGGGAGAGGTCAGAGAGGGAGAGGGGATAGATACTTAGACTTATGGGTCTCGGGGGTCCCAAAACCTCCTGGAGGGGAAGGATGGGTTACAGTCACAGGGCTGAAGCTGAAAGATGAGGGAGCACTAGGGGGCTCTGACTTGGAAGCAGAGCTGATGCAACAGGGGGCTTATTCCGGATAGCGGATAGCGGCTCCTGTTGGGCTGGGCAGTCAATTGGGGAACACAGGGAGGGGGCCTGCCATACTGAGTTGGGGGTGGGGGGCGGGGGGAGTTGTATCCCCTCAGGTCAAGGGGTATTCGTGCACAGTTCCTGGTCTGCCAGGACCAACGGAGGGGACAGAGAAGAAGCAGTACTCTGCAGGATCTGAAAAGGCCTTGCTCAAGTCAGAGGGAAAACAGCAGGGTCAGTAGGGTCCAAAGGGCTGAGTTTAGGGAGGGATAGGAGGGAGTGGGGCTTGCTGTGGGAGGAGCAGAGGGAGCTGAAGATGGGGAAGAGGTGTAAGAAATCTCAGACCACTTGTTGTGCCGGAGAAGAGTGTTGAGGTCAATAAGAATTTGGAAGGCAAATATTCTGTGCTCTGGCCAATGATGCTAGTTATCAAGAGTGTAGTGTGGCCCGGCAATGGTGGAGAGAGCAGTAAGCTTTCCGAGTTCTATCTGGGGCCCAAGTGGGAGGGTCTGGAGGTTCTGACAGAGACATCCCAAAGGGGAGTCCTTCAGAGGTGGAAATTGATGAGCTTGCATTTTGGAAGATAATGAGCCAGAGGAGAACAGAGGAGCCTAGGAGAACAGAATAATGGAAAGAATCAGAAGGGTTAAGGGATGTCCAGAGAAATGCCTCTTAAGTCACTAGTTCTATGGGGCCTGGCCCTGGAATGAGCTTATCTGGATGATGAGCATCCCCGCGGTCCTTGGAAGCTTGAGGGGATCAGGTGAACGTTATGTCTGGTGAGGGGGCATTCCAGAGCCGCATGCTGTAGTTCAGGTGCAGAGGCGCACGGGCGCACGCTGTACTGGAGGAAGGCCGACTGACCTAGGCCTAGAGTTTTCCATGCTGAGCCTGGCTTGGAAGGGGTGATCAACCTGGGGTGAGACTCATCCAATGAGATGACACCTGATTAATGCATGTTTGGTGTGGATTGGGGGGCAGGTGGCCATAGGAGGTTCAGATGCCGAGGTTGTCAGTCAGGCAGATCTCATGAGCAAGGTTTGGATTGAAGGAGTGAAGGGGAGGAGAGGAATCCAACGGGCAGGATGGGGGCAGGCCTGGCCACTGCTGGCCCCCTGGCTGCAAGCAGCCAGATGCTGCTCTTGCAGCCTCTTCTGGGTTTTGGCACCATAATGTCAGGGTAGTCTTGCTCGGAGAACTCACACCTCTGTAGAATCGAACCATGAGTTTATTTGGGGAATTCATTGGACAGGGGAGAGGTAAGGGGAGGAGGGAGTGGTAAGGGGAGGCAGCTCTTAAAAGAGTCTAAATTCTTAACACAGAAAGCAGATTTTCTGTAGCAGTTCTAAACTGATTCAGCATCTCTACCCTTCTCACAGAAAAACAACACAAAATAAAATGTTGCATTATTTAAATACCTACTGAAGTACCCCACTTATCTTTTTATAATATTCTACAATTTTAATTCCACCTTTTGTCAAATATGGAAATTAAACAGTGCGTTCATTATAGCTAATAATTAAAATGGATATTATTTGTTTTTCTGTTATTCACAGCAATGAGCCAGTTGAAAGCCTTGAGGGTTGGGATGTAGGTTAATACTAAGCAGTTAATTTAGCTCCCCTAGGTGTTGTTAGGTATCCAGTTAACCCAAATGTACTATAGTCAACAATAACATTTTATTTTTCACAGTGACTGAAGCTAGGATATTTAAATCATAGTAAAGCTTAAGTCTATAATTCTCCTACTAGATGTGAAAGTCAATCCATGTAACACAACTCAGTTCTGCTATCCATCCTGATTACAAAGCATATCACCCTTACAAGGGACCCACCTTTAGAATGAAGTGAAATATGGATGGTTATACTGAAAAATAAAAGGAAATTGAGTCTGATTGGATTTGATGTAGAGTCACTTAATCAACCTGTCCAGAAGCTTATTTTACTCAGGACGTTCCAGTTATTTGACACAAAAAAATTCCATTATTATTTATAAAATAACTTGACTGGAATGTCTGTTACTTGCAACCTAAGAGTTGCAATAATTAAATGTAACAATATTTCTTGCAAATTTTTTGTTCACTCTACCAGTATCCCATTCTTTAGTAAATATTTCTTCATATGCAAGTGCTTGCTTCCTTCATGGAGGATCATGAGTACAAAATAAATCTATAAAATACATTGATTTGTATTATTTGTGAAAAATTATGTTGCCTTCATAAAGAGATTGCCAGTTATTTTCCTTCATTCTGCAAATAAAACTCTTCTTTTGGCCATTATTGTTTCTGATGAGGAGTTTTCTGTAGGTCTAGCTGTCATTCAATTGTAGATGCTCTTTCTTTTCCCTTTTGTAATTTTCAGGGCTTTTTTCTTTACCCTTGTTATTTTTCAGTTTCACTGGACTATATTTAGATGTGCCTTCATCTTTATTTTCTTAATCACAGAGCACATTTCAATCTGAAATCTCTATTCTGTGCAATTTTTAGTCATTATCTTGTCACATACTGATTTTCCTACATTTCCTTTATTTTCTACTACTCTAAATTAATTTAGACATATGTTCCAGTGTCTCAATCTGTTATGATTTTTCATCATTTATGCTTTTATATTTTTGTATCTATTTATGTGACTTTATGGACAAAGTCTTGAATGTTATGATTCAGATCCTATCTTTTTCTTTAACTATGTTCCATCTTACTCTGTTTTATAGATACTAACCAGGTGTGCTGTTTAAAGAAATTTACATTAATTATATTTAAATAAAGTTAAACTTTTAGTTTCTTAGACATAGTAGGTATATTTTAATTGCTCAAAAGTTGGAAGTGGCTCATGGTAAGAATATCAGACTTCAGATACAGAATTTGAATCTTTCCATAATTATAGAAAGTTCCATTGGATAAGTCTAGAGGGCACGTCTTATACTGATTCTTTGAACTTGATTAGGAGAAACGTTTATATGCTCTGTTCTAATTGGTTCTCTTCCGTAGACATCTGTCTGACAAATTGTTGCTGAGGTTTTCACATAATGATTCATTACATATGTTATCTTTCTTTTTATTTTAGGATTTAAAAATATGTATCTTAGCGCCATTATTTCAAAGCTCTTACTTTCACATTGCTGTAATAATTATATTTGTTAGCTCTGGTTTCCAGGGTTGTTTTGTTTTTCAGGTGTTTTGTAGGGTTTACTGGCTCACTCATCATAAGGCCTAATTTTGGTCTGTTCTGTTTATTTTTCTCTTTCTGATCTTACTGTATTTTTCCTACTTGCCCAATCTCCAGCTCAATCAAGAAGCAGATCACACATAAGGTTCTTTACATATGTTATAGTGACATTGGGGATATCTCATATACCACTCAAGAAAACAGCAATTGAGTTTGATATATATCTTGATTGGGTGACTTTCATCATACCACTTGCCTAAATAGGTTCATGGGTCACAGGTAGAGGAAGTAACTATAGTTATGTTCAACATCTTTCCATGGGTGGATAGCATCCATTTTAGATCCTGATTTCGTATTGTGATCCTGGTTTTTTCCTCTCCAAATCATCTCTAGGGAACTTTTAGGTTTCATTTACTCTAGGAAGGCACCAAAGAACTGGCAGCATCTACATTTTTAAATGAATTTAATGCCAAATCATTCTGAGGCTTTATGTCTGCTTTGTAATTTCTAACCTCTAGTGATTTATTTTTCTTCTTGGTTTTGAGCATAGACATATACCTTTAATTTCCAAATATTTTCTGTTAGTATCATTTAAGATGAAGAGGTGTATTTGAACATGTGAACTTAAGCTGACTTCATATCTTTCTCTTGTGAAATTCTTTTTTGATATTTTTTCTATTTTTTATTTTTCTATTTCAAACTATTTTTAATTTCTTATTCAAATTATTTTTGAATACTAATTTTCCAAAACAAATACATTAGAGATAAGAATATCACTATTTACATTTTTGAAACATTTTAAAATGCTTGTCTAAATATCTAGATTTTTATGTCTACTAAGACAGCTATATGTTTATCTATTTCTGTGCTAATTTTGTTCTTTTATTGTTTTTACCGAAATATTGTAAGAGACTGAATATTTACTGAAATATTGTACAGAGATACATAACTGGGAGGAGTAGGAATATTTTGTTTCTTCAAGTGATGGTAACATTATTCTTTGATAGTTTTATTACCAAACAAAACATAAATAGTAGTTTTTTAAAAGTTGTTTGCCATATACAATGTGAAAGAATATCAACAAATTTTTCATACTTTGTTAAATTAATATTCTTAGCCTAACTGACATTTTGAATGGAGCTTTTTCTTGTACATGATCTTTAACAGCATTCATTGATCATTCAGGTCCCTTTTCCTCTTTTCTGTTTACACTTTCCTGATGTACTGGTTAGACATGAGCCAGAATAGGCCTTTTACATTGCGAAGCCTTCAGTAGTTGACCATTTAGTGCCATCTCTAAATTTTATGAGACATAGAGAAAAAAGATCATTGAAACATTCTCTCTGGGCTAGAGTCAGTAGGCTACAAAAGCAGACAAAAATTAAGATTTTAAGACAACCCAAGTAGTGAATGAAGAATTGTTCTTTAGAAGGTGGACCTATTACATCTTTTCTATTGGTAACTAGAAAAAAAAATTCAACCTATGTAAAATATTCCTACCTGAGATTCAGTCACCTGCAGGTGATAATAATAATAATAACAATAATATTCTATTCCAAAATATTATATTGAAAAATGTAGACTAATAATTACCTTATAGTAAACTACAGTTATGTCATAAAAACATAGTAGCAAAAGGCTTCTCAGGTGTCACTGGCTAACAATTGAAGGTAAGTGTTTAAAAAATATACTGTTTTTCCCCCCAGTGTGTTAACATTGGCAAATTATAAATACATTCACACCTGAAAAGTGCAAATTAAACCAATATACACTGAAGCAATGTCTTTATCTTTGGAAAGACTTGCATATAATGTAGCAATTGAGATAGAGTTAATGTTCTTAAGGTTTCTAGCATAATGATTCTGTGGGTCAAACAAATCTTTTAAGAATATGGTCTTAAATATGATCATATACTTAGTTTTATAAGAAAGTGTAAAACTGTCTTCTAAAGTGGCAGTTACCATTTTGCATTCCTAACTACAGTGAATGAGAGTTTCTGTTCTCTACATCCTTGACAGTATTTGGTGGTGTCAGTATTTTAGATTTTCACCGATCTAACTGGCGTGCAGTAGCACCTGATAGCTGTTTTAACTTTGATTTCGCAAATGAGATGCAATGTTGAGCACTTCCTATATGCTTACTTGCCATCTGTTTATCTTCTTTGCTGAAGTGTCTGTTTAGATCTTTGTTATTGAATGTTTTTAATGGGGTTGTTTTCTTATCATTGAGTTATAATAGTTCTTTGTGTATTTTAAATACAAATATTTGCCATTAATTTCTTTTGCAAATATTTTCTCCTAGTCTGTGGATTGCATTTTGTTTTTTAATAGTGCCTGTAGCAAGCAAGTTTGTTTTTAAAGTAATTTATTGTTGTTGTATTACATTCATCCCATTTTCCCCCCATTGCTCTCCCCTGCCCCACCCTCCCTACCTCCTCTCCCACAGTCAATCCCACGTGTTGTCCATGTTCACCGGTCATTTATACTAGTTTCTTGGCCAAAGTGTTCCCCTTCTTTGTGTCTTCCTCCCCTCCTGCCTGCCTTCTACACACTGAAAATCTGTTCCTGCAAGCCAGAAGTTTTAAATTTTAATAAAGGCTAGCTAATCAATTTTTCTTTGATGGATAATTATTTTGGTTTTGTATCCACATACACTGGGACAAATTCAATATTGCAGAATTTCTCCTATGTTATCTTCTGGAAGTTTTACAGTTTTGCATTTTATACTTATATCTAAGATTCACTTTTAGTTAATTTTTGTTTAAGTCTGTGTCTAGATTAACTTTTTTTTTTTTTTTGATTTTGCATTTTAATGTCCAATGTTTCAGCGACATTTGTTGAAAAGACTATCCTTTCTCTGTACAGTTACCATTTCTTCTTTGTCTAGATCAGTTGACTATAAATGGGTGGATCTATGTCTGTGTTTTTCATTCTGTTTCCTTGATCTAGCTGTTGACTCTTTCACATATACCACACTGTCTTGATTAGTGTAGCTTTACAGTAATTTTCTTAGGTAGTTTCAGTTTTCTCATTATGGTCTTCTTCCATAGTATTATATTAGCTACTCTGTATCTTTTGCCTTTCCATGTACACTTTAAATTCTCGCTGATATTTTCTTTTGGGATGCTTTGAATTTATAGATACATTTGGGAAGAGTTGATATCTTAGCGGTACTGAGTCTTTTTACCCATGACCAAGGAATGTCACTTTATTACTTAAACCTTTGATTTCTATCTTTAGAATTTTCTAGTTTTTCTCAGAGACATACTGTGTGTAGTTTGTTACATTTATTAAAAGTATTTCCTCTTTTTATGGTATTAATTTTGAACTTTAAATGTAAAAACACAGTAACTAGTATGGTAAACTCAGCTATGATTTTCTGTTTTTCACTCTTGCCTTACAAATTTCAGGGTGGTTATTTGCCTTGTGCAATCAATTCTCTGGTAGATCTAAGAAAACCCATTCATATTCAGTTTCGTCCATTTTGTTCTTATTATAAGGATAGCAGTGACAACCTCCAGGTTATTTACTCACTGGAGCTAAATCAGATATCTCCACAGCAATTTTAATTTTATCGATAAAAAAGTTATATTGGAAGTATATATTTTAATTATAAGAGTAACATGTTCAAAACAAATCTTGAAAAATATAGAAAAGTAAAATAAAGTGAGAAATACATTGAGTTATTATTTAAAAAGTTTTCACCATGGCTTTTAATATAAATTATATATTTCCATACCCATAAACATATTTCATCAGTTTAGTTTCTACTCATCTGTTATTGTGTGATTATATTTCATCATAGGAAGTTTTAAGCCTTATATTAATGCAATCCTTTATTTTGACGCATTTTTACATTTTTTATGGCCACTTAATTACTGATGTGAACATTTTTGTGTGAAAGTAAATGTTGTCTTAAGAATAACTGTTTTTCAGTGTAATAGAGACTTTGAACTCTTTTCTCGTCATCAACATTTTTTTTAATTAAAAATTTCTTTTTAATTAAAAAAATTTTTATCATCGTTTATCACCCCACATTCTCTTCCACTAATGTATTCTAAACCATTCTTTTTTAAAATTTAATTTTATTGTTATTGATTTACATCCATCCCCTTTTTACTCCCCTCTGTCCCCTTCCCCACCCACCCACTCCCTCACAAAGTCAATCCCACCTGTTGTCCATGTCCATAGTTCTTCCATACTAGGTTCCTAACTAAACGATTCCCCTTCTTTGCCTCTTCCTCCCCCTCCCCCTACCCCCCTTCCTCCTGTCCCCTGAGGGTCTATTCAATGTATTCATATATCTGGTTCTGTTTTGCTTGTTGTTTGTTTTATTCATTATTGTCCTGTAATGGGTGAGATAATATGGTATTTGTCTTTCACTGGCTTATTTCACTAAGCATAATACTTTCTATTGATGTTGTTGCAAAGGATAAGAGTTCCTTCTTTCTTTCTGTTGTGTAGTATTCCATTGTGTAAATGTACCAAAGTTTTTTGATCCAATCATCCACTGATGGGCACTTAGGCTGTTTCTAGCATTTGGCTATCGTAAATAGCGCTGCTATGAACATAGGAGTACATAGGTTCTTACGAATTGGTGTTTCAGGATTCTTCGGGTATAGTCCTAGTAGTGGAATTGCTAGATCAAAAGGCAGTTTCACTTTTAGTTTTTTAAGGAAACTCCATACTGTTATCCATAGTGGCTGCACCAGCCTTTACACCAGGGTTCCCTTTGCCCCACATCCTCGCCAACACTTGTTGTTTGTTGATTTGTTGATGATTGGCATTCTAACAGGTGTTCACCAAAGGCAAAGGAAATAAAAGAACAAATAAACAAATGGGATTATATCAAATTGAAAAGTTTCTGTTCAGCTAAAGAAAACACCAGCAAAATTCAAAGGGAACCAACTGTAGGGGAAAATGTATTTGCCAATGATACCTCAGACAAAAATATTTTGATCTCCAAAATATATAAAGAACTAATGTGACTCAACACCAGGGAGACAGACAGTCCAATTAGAAAATGGGCAAAAGACCTGAACAGACAACTTTGAGGAAGACATACAAAGGGCCCAAAGGCATATGAAAGAATGCTCAACATCATTCTTTTTTTCTATATGACTTTTTGTTTTCTCTCAAAATTGTGACGTCATTATCTTGAAATCAGAGAAACACATTATAAAATAATGTAAATAAATAAGATTTAATGAATAAGAAGTATGCATTAAAATACTAAAGTTTGTAAACATTTGATGGAATGAGCCTTTTAAAAAAATGCTTAGTAGATTAAATTTCCAAATTTTAAGTAAAGAAAGTAACGTGTATGCATGTAACACTAAGAACACATCCACCACATTAAGAAACAGACAATAAGAACAGTAGCCATTCAGAAAATAGTATATTTGCACATGACCCTGTCTTACTCTTAGATAATCATTATGCTATTGAGTGAATCTTGACTTCTTGGAAACATGATAAATAATAGCTCATAGAGCAAAGTCCACTGAGTCTAGGTTATATTACTAAATTAAACCTAGTTGGATTAGTCTAGAGATGGAGGTTGCCTCATTGCCAAAGTTATTAACACAAAGGTCTTGTCAGGATACAGAGACAGCTAGAAGACACAGCTGGACTTGGGTCAGAACTGCAACAGGATATGTTGATTAAGCTAGTCTGCTCCTATGGATGTGTTGGTGAAGCTGGCCAAACCCATCCTAAATGTGTAACTGAAAGTAGAAATATCCTGCCTCTTCAAGTAAAGGTGAAGATGACTTCTCTAAGAGTCACTTCCCTTGCCACTTGCTATTTTCCGTTTCCCTTTTCCTTCCCGCAATAAACTCAGGGCTCAATTCCGCAGCCATCTCCAAGTGTGATTTCTCTGAGCAAGGCAGACCTTGCAGGTCTCTGCATGCTCAATTTACTTTGACTAAACATAGCATTGTCATTGTCACACATTCCTGTAACTGGAGGACAACCTTTGCTGTCAGGGACCTCAGACTTGGGCCCTGTTTTAAGCGACCTAGTATTATAAAGGGTTCTTCCCCTTCTTTCCCCTCCCCTCCCATCTCCTTTTCTCCTCATTTTTGCTCCAATTCTCTCCAATTCACTAGACTCTCTCTCTCTCTCTCTCATGTTTAAAATTTAATAAAAACCACATGGGACAGTCTATTTCTTGGGATCCAATGTACAGCACTAACAGGACACAACCAGTAGCTGTAAAGGTCTGTTCTAATAATAAATGTAAATACCAAGGAAAAGAAAACAGTTCTCCACATTCCTGCCCTGTATCTCAGAAATAAAAGTTAATCATGTTCCATGCCATGAAGGTTTGTGATTTAGATTGTTGCTGACACTGGAGAGTGACACTGTTTCAGAGATCTAGAAGGATTTTATTGGTGGGATACTTTGGTAAAAGGAAAGAAAAAGTAAATGAATATTTATTTCCTTCTTTCAAGTGGCATAATTGATTCTTGCATAATAAAAATGACTTAATAGTATTGAAAACCAATCAGCATAATTTACCACATTAACAGGCAAAAGATGTGAAGAAAAACCACATCATTATATTGACTTAGAAAAGTCTCAACACCCATTCATGATAAAAAACAAAAACACCTTTCAGAAAAAATAGAATCAGAACAGGACTTCAACTACAAACATTCTACAATATTTTAATGATGAAAAACAATACTTTTTCTCTGACTGGGAGCAAAGAAATCATCTTTATTCTTATTACTTTCATTGAATATAAGGCTGGAAGTCTGGTCGGTGGAATAAGGAAAGAAAAGAAAATAACAGTTATACAGCTGAAAAAGAAATAAATAAAATTGTCCCCATTTGCAGATGACACAATTGTCACCATATCTTGCTGTTATCTTGACTGAATCAAGGTCAATAGACTGGGAGTCATATTGCAGTTTTGCAATTTTTACCACTGGAGGAAACAGGTGAAGGGTACAGCTTCCTAGTACTTTTTAATGTAATTTCTTTGATCAACTTTTTTAAAACAGGGACTTTAGTGAGTTAAATGTCTTAACTCCATTTTTGCCAACCACATCCAAACCTTTGAATGACAGAGCAGTAAAACAGGCTAGAGAAATGCCAGAGATCCAATGTCATTTCCTGTAAGGCTGATTGATTCTTATTACCTGCAGCATTGACCCTGTTCAACTACAGACTGCTGTGTTTTCCTGATCCCCCATCCCAAACCTGAGTTTGCCCTTTCATTACTTATAAGGCTCAAAATTATGGGAATATCAGTCAACATGAATGACAACAATGAGCATCTCTCTTTAATTTGCAAATTTGGTCAACCAAATCTGGAAGGGCCAAACTTTCTTGTGCAAATTTGCTGAAATTGGCACAAGCCCAAATACTCAATTTTTATTATTGCTCCTAAAGTTACAATCTGAGTCAGTATGTGGTCTATAGCAAGTTATAGTTATATGAATAGTTTTCTTCATAACCAGATCGATACCTTCCCACCTGGAAATTACCAGAACTTTGCCTCTTAAGATTTTTTAAAACTCTTTTTTATACTTAGCAAAGTCAATATGATTTCAGGGGCACACCAATTTCAAGAATACATTTTTAAAAAGATTTTTATTTATTATTTCCAGAGAGAGGGAGGGAGAGAGTCAGAGAGGCTGGAGGCCTGGCTTGCAACCTGGTTATGTGCCCTGGCTGGGGAATCAAACTAGCGACCTTTGGGTTCGCAGGCTGGTGCTTTATCCACTGTGCTACCAGCCACTGTGCTACCAGCCAGGGCCCTCAAGAATACATTTTGAGTTTGTGCTACAGATAAAGGCTGGTTTGATAATATGAGATTTTTATATCCCACTGAATAAGAAGCCTGGAGTAGCTATTCAAAGACAAATTCTTTTTCCTATTGTGTATCCTGTGCATGTGTCTTTTCTTCTGGTTATAAAATAATCCTGTTGTCTTAGAGATTGTATCTACATCCCAGGTAGAAGAATGATGAAAGGCAGAAGACTAAAGGCAAGCAGGTTGACTTAGTCTGTTCCTTTAGAAAACCTTTCTGGAATCCCTACTGAGTGACTTCTGACATTTCCTGTGCATAACTGGTTCTCATATTATATCCAATTTTAACATAGCCAGGAAAAATGATTATTTTATATTTTCATCCTATTTATGTGAAGAAGAGAAGAAGATATTTGGTTAAGAATGGCTTTTGTGTAGCTAACTTGTAGTGTCTACCTTATTTTTTTATTACGTTAAGAAGTCAAAACTATATTTATCCTTCATTATGTTAAATTGTTCACATTTGCAATTCGGAATATTTTTTCTAATGAAAGTCTTTCTGCTGCATTTAGAATATTTAATGCCAATCTTTAAAATTTTCTTAACCCTAATGAATATTCTTTTGTTCAGTAAATATTTATCAATAAAAATGATTAACATCTTAATAGAAATAACAAGGCTCTCATATTTATCATGATGAGGAGAAAACATTTTACTCTGCCCTTGTAAGTCCTTCTGGTTGGTCTAGTAATTATATTGACATAAGATTAACAGGAGAAAAACAAATTTAATTTTATGCACAAGAGAACCCCACATATCTAAGAGGTTCAGAGACCCCACACATAAGAGCAGTTCAAATACAATAAGATAAAATGAGAGATGTATGAAAATCCTGAGTTAAGGAAAGAGGTAAAGATCTGAGACTTCAGAGGGGAAGAAGGTAATGTATATGATGATAAGAGCAGATATTCAGTAGTAGGTGTTTGCCCTGCCAGATAGATAGTTCATAAAAAAATTATTTCTGGTAATAAATTTATTATGAGTAAGGTTTCCAATTTAAAGGCTTTAAAGGATAGAGAAAATTTTCTCTTGAGGCTGCAGGATCTCAATTGCCTTTAGTTCAAAATAACCCACATGCCAAAATAGCACATTTTGATGAGGCCTGTTTGACTCCTTTCAAAGGCATTATTTCATAGGCTCATTATAAGTAAGACTTGTTGAGGTTAATGAAAAGAGCAAGGGAGATAGCATTAGAACATTCATCTTTTGTCCAGATTCAATGAACTCTTCGAGCATTAGATTATTTATTACTAAAGCAAAATTATAATTCCCATGAAATTTATGAGATGTAATTAATGACTTTGGAAACTGTGTGTGAAGTCTGAAGCACTAGGTATCACAACTAACAGTTTCAAATTAAAGAAAACTAAACTAAAACTAAACTAAAGAAAAGCTAGTTTTTGCCAAATAATTTTGCAGAATTTGCACCATGAGCTCACACATAAACAACATATTAGGGTGTTTAGACATCATGTTTATATAAAAATTTCCTCTCCATCTTATTTGGAAATAAAAGAAAACCTACTTTACTAGAATTCTCCAAAATCATAATTTTTCTACTTAGGATCATTAACTAAGGCAGTTAATGTGAAAAAGTTTGAACCTTTCAGGTAAACTTAACATTAAGTACAATGGTGCACTCATGGATGTCTTCTGTTTCCCTGTCAAGTATCTTTACTGAAGCACAGTCAGAGATGAACCATTCTTAAAGAAAATAACAGGGATACTTGAAAAGCAACCCAGGTGACTCATATCACTGAAAAAAGACGCAGCTTAGAACAAAATAATGACTGTTTTGCTATCTAACAGTAGTGAAAAAAATGATTACCTTATCAATATTTCAAAAAATGTCTCTTCATTTCTTTCTTTTATTCCACTCCAAGGTTATGGGCGTTACAAATGTACACCTTTTTTTTTTTTTTTTTTTTTTTTTTTACAAATGTACACTTTTAAAATAACATTAAAGGAGATAAAGGAAAATGAAAACAGCTCAGTTAGATTTAGGTAAGATATAAAGGTAATAGAAGAGATTTAATCTCCTTTTAAGCAATCAGTAAAGATCCTAAAGAATTTAACTTCCAAATTCAGAAATTTAAACAAAAATTATTACTATTTTTCTGTAAAAATCATATTCCTAATCTGCAGATCCTATTTTTTTTCTTGACGTATTAGCACTCTGAATTCCAGGCTAATTTAGTTAAATATTGATAAATAAAAGAAATAAGGATATGCCACACAAAAATATGCCACCTTTGTAGCTTAACCATTTGGAGCTGAGAGCTTCAAAAACAGCAAATGCAGGGAAAGGCTTTTTCCAAACTCCCCTCATCCACCTAAAGACAGATCCTCCAAAAGAAATACAGCTATCATAAATTCTTTCCTCAGCAGTTTCATCAACAGGGTAGATTGATTCTTATCACAGGAGAGGAGACTAGAAGTTGAAACCACATCCAGGCAAATTTTGTGACAAACTATGATACCAACCATCTATTCTTCTAAGAACTCATTCACCTTCCCTAAAAATCATAGACTTTTACCTGAGTGACCTACATCTCTTCTTCCCTTCCCCTATCAAGACTAAATATAATCTTTCAAATATTATTGCTTTTGGGGTATTCACTTGTTCCTGTAAGGTCTATGAATATGATATTAAAATTTTACAAATTTGTTTACCTTTTCTTCTGTTAACCTGTCTGTTGTCAGCTTGTTTTAAAGACACAGATATAGAATCCAGGGAAAATTTTTCTTTCTACATACATATGTAAAATAAAATAAAAGCCCTGGTTGATGGCACAGTGGATAAGGTGCCGGCCTGCGAACCCAAAGGTTGCTGGTTCGATTCCCCAGCCAGGGCACATAACCAGGTTGCAGGCCAGGTCTCCAGCCAGATCTGTAGCTGGAGACAGGTGAAAGGCAACCACACATTGATGTCGCTCTCCCTCTGTGCCTCTCTCCCTGCCCCTCTCTCTAAAAATAATAAAATCTAAATAATAAATAAAATGATTTTGCAAATGTTTTTGTTTCTCAAATATGAGTGGTTATTATATTTATTCCATTATGAAATACTTATAGTTCAGTTTCTCTCTGGTTACTATCTATTGACTTTGTAATGAATTTACATTTGTAGAGTATAATGTTTGTTTGCTGTCCTACATAGCAATTATAATCTATAGACATTTGTTGACAAGGAGAGACTGAGTTTAAAGAGTCTCCATTTGTCTTATGTTGTAACTCATTCTATTGTTTGCTACCAAAAACAGCTCATGGAAATGGTACAAATTTCATTTTATGGCTGTTCTTATGAGACAAGCAAAGAAATAAAATGGTGAGAGGTAAACCTAAACTACAAAATCTAATATAGTTATAGAAATATGCATAGACACCTAGCTCTGTTGCTATCAGGGCCTATTATTTCCTGTGGAGACTCCCGATGAGTTACATGCACCAGAAATCATCTTAGTGGTAAATTCCCTAGACTCCCCCTGCTGTTCACAGTATTGACCATGCATGTGCCATTCCTTTCAATTATTCCGTCGTCTGTGCAACATGCTGCAAATCTAACAGATATTTTATTGAAAAATTATCATTTTGGTCATAGCTAACTGTCATGAGGATATTTATTAATAAGTATTGAGATCGTTATATTGTTGACTCATCTGAACAATATGTCTTTTCTTGCATTCCATGATATACAAATGAGGAGTTTTTGTGCATTTGAAAAATACGCTAAAGACACATTTTGAAATCTAGTTGTCATAAGTTATGTTGCTTAATGTCATGATCAATGATTAATATGGTATTTATAAATAAAATAGTTACAAGAAAACACATACTTTTTTTTTTCAGAATGATACATCTCTGATTTCTTAAAAACATAGTAGTTTGCAGATTATTATCTGTTTTCCAAATCTTGAAAGTTGGATTATTTCTTTTGATAGTTATAAATACATTGAAGATGTTTTAGTGGCTATAGGTAAAAAAGCAGATGATAATTATCTTCAGTTAACATCATAGGAGGGGAATATATTACTTAAGGTTAACATTTGTCAGTCTTGAAAATGACCAGTTCTGAAGCAGACTAATTTATTTATCACTTTTTACCATGATGTCACAATTTTTAGAAACCAAATATAAATACATTTTTATCAGAAAACGATAAAAACATCTCCATTTAACAATACATTAATTTTAGTCTTTACTATGGTTAGCAGTTTGTCAATCAGCTAAAATTTCAAAAGAGTATCTACTAAGTGTCAAGTATTATAATCATTATTAGTGCTATACATGTTTTGTTTAATATAAAAAGACTACTGATATCCATATATTAATTTTATAACTTAATTCTTCACAAAATTCACTGTTATGCTAGTTTTCCATTTATTTTTGGAATTTTCCAGATATCTAATCATTTTAGGAGTTAAAGAAATATGGCATTCACAGTTTAGGAGATTAAGTTGAGTAATCATACAAGTACCAACAACAGAAATATACACATTCTGGCCAAGTAGGTAGACACATTTCATCATCCTCCACAACTATGAAAGAATTACAACTACCTCAAAACAAGCAACCCCCCCAAAAGTACCAGAAAGTAAAACTGCAAGGAAGTCCAACAAATAAAGAAATAAAAAAGAAATACTAATCCAGACAGGTAGGAGAGGGGAGCTGGGCAAAGAGGATAAGGTGTGGCAGTGGAGGCAGCAGTGGGGCAGTAGCTGTGGCTGGCAGCAGAAAGCACAGTCACACATTTTAAAATTAGGAAGGGAAACCTGGGGAACAATCCCAGTCCCAGACCACGTCACACAGCTTATGGTTCTGCTCACGTAGCTCATGGTTCCAGTGCCAGGGAAAATAAAGCCTCATTGCTTCTGAGTGTGAAAACCAGTGGGGGTTGGGGCGGTGAAAGAAATTGTCTGTCTCTAAACAGAGTCCATTTGTTTAGAAGGCCCCATGACCCTAGAACATCCACAAACCCACCCACTCTGGGAACCATCACCAAGCAACAGCTTAGAGGAGGGAGTACCAGTCATATATGAGAAGTGGGAGAATTGCCTGAAAAAGGAACATGTGCTGATCAAGTGGTATTATTCCCTCTCAGATCCCTCCCTAATATAGTGTCACACATGATGAAATACCCTGCACTGACAAATACCTAAGGCTCTGCCCCTTACAATAGGTATGATTGCTCTACCTAAGACACAGAGGCAAACACAAAAAATGACCAAGCTGAGGAAACAAATCCCCAAAAGAGGGAGCAAATCAAGATTCTAGTGGGAGAACTGAGTAAAAAAAAAGATGGCCAACCTAACAGATGCAGAATTCAAAACTCTGCTGATAATGGTGCTCACAGACTTGACAGACAAGACTAAGTACAATAAACACACAAGAAGAAATGAAGGCTCTGCTAAGTAGAACAAAGGAAAATCCATAAGAAACCATTGGTGAAAGGAAGGTAACTGGGGTTCAAATCAATGATTTGGAACATAAGGAAGAAATAAACAGTTAATCAGTACAGAATAAAGAAACAAGAATTGAAAAAAAAATGAGGAGAGGCTTAGGAACCTCTGGGACAACTTTAAACATGTCACCATCTGAATCATAGGGGTGCCAGAAGGAGAAAAGGGAGAACAAGAAATTGAAAAACTTGTGTGAAAAAATAATGAAGGAAAACTTCCAAATTTGGCAAAGGAAATAGACATACAAGTCTAGGAAGCACAAAGAGTCCAAAAGAAACTAAACCAAAAGAGGACCACACCAAGACACATCATAATTAAAATGCCAAAGTTTAAAGATCAAGAGAGAATCTTAAAAATAGCAAGCTAAAAAAGATAGTTACTTATAAAGGGGTTCCTAAGACTATCAGCTGATTTCTCAAAAGAAAATTTGCAGGCAAAAGGGACTGGCAAGATGTATTCAAAGTGATGAAACACGAGAACATACAACCAAAATTACACTATCCAATGAAGCTGTCCATTAGAATGGAAGGGCAGAAAAAGTGCTTCCTGGACATGGTAAAGCTAAAGGAGTTCATCATTATCAAGCCATTATTATATGAAATGTCAAGGGACTTATTGAAAGAAAAAGATCAAAACTATAAACACTAAAATGACAACAAACACAACTATCAACAACAGAACCTAAAAAATAAAGAGAAAAACAAACTAAGCAAACAACTGGAAAAGGAACAGAATCATAGGTGTGGGGAGCACTTGAAGGGATATTAGCTGGGAAGGGAAAAGGAAGGAGAGGAATAAATGGTGCAGGGATTAAGAAGCATAATTGGTAGTTACAAAATGGGGGGGGGGTGTTAAGAATAGTACAGGAAAGGTTAAAGGCAAAGAACTTACATGCATGACCCATGAACAAGAACTAACGGGGGTGAAATTGTTGGCCAGAAGAGGGTACTGGGTGGACAGAGTAAAGGGAAAAGAAATTGGGACAACTAAAACAGCATAATCAATAAAACATACTTTAAAAAAAGAAATATACAAAATATACTCTATGAGCCTATAAGAAACACATCTCAGTGTGCTTGAGGGAATCCAGAGAGGCTTCATGGAGAAGGAATCATGTTTCTTTCATTTTGATTGTGGTGAGCAGATTAATGGCCACCCAAAGTATCCACATCTTAATCTCTGACATCTATAAATATATTTACAAAGTAAAAGAAACATTGTGTACATAACTAAGTTTTGAGAAGGAAAACATACCTATGTTTTTGAGAAGGAAAGACAAAGTTCTGGCAGACAGTTAAAAAGTCATAGTAGGGTGCCAGCCTGCGAACCCAAAGGTCATAGGTTCGATTCCCCAGCCAGGGCACATAACCAGGTTGCAAACTAGGTCTCCAGTTAGGTCTGTGGCTGGAGGCAGGTGAAACACAACCATACATTGATGTCTCTCTCCCTCTCTGCCTCTCTCCCTTCCCCTCTTTCTAAAAATAATGAAATAAAATCTTTAAAAAAAAAAAGTCATAGTTTAAAACCTATTACTGAATATTAATGACAAGAAAAAAAAAATCCTGTTTTTCCTGGGGAAAATTGAGTAACTATACATATATCAAGTTAGGCTAAGCAAGGCACTTTTTATAGATAATTTAAATGAAACATTTGACTACTGTCAAAAAATGAAAATGAATAGCTTTCTTTTTACACTTCACAAAACTTTTGATTATATGTAAGTGGAAATGGAATTTAGTTAGGTTCTTCTTTTTTTGAATAGTATTTAATAAATTAAGCCAGCTGGTGTAACTGTGTTTGACATTGGTTTCAGAGCATAACATATTTCTCAAATATTTTTATAGACAAGACATGAAGATAAGATGTTGAAATATATTTCAAAACTTATGTGAATTATGATAGGAATGGGGATGAATGGACACTTTACAAAGAAAGAAATGAAATGAAGTACTAATCTGTATTTTAAACATTCTGCTTCTACTGGATTGAATTTTAGATCTTCAAGGTTTATGGGAAAGCAATGAGTTATAAAATGAGGCATATCAGATGAGTACAAGTACAAAGAATGTTTTAAAAGTTACCCAGGAGATAACTTTATTCTCATCCTGTCTTCAGGGAGCACAGAATAAGACAAAAGAAAATGAGTCATGCTATCACAAAATGATTTCAGTGATACAAATAAGAATAGAAAACTGGGAATATATCTGAAGAAATTCAAAACATGGATTTGAAAGAATATATGCACCCCTATCATCATTGCAGTGTTATTTACAATAGATAAGATTTGGAAACAGTTCAAGTGCCTATCAATAGATGAGTGGATAAAAAAGCTGTTGTACATTTTACACAATGGAATACTACTCAGCCACAAAAGAGAAGGAAATCTTATCCTTTGCAAAAGATTGAGTTGACCTGGAGAGTATTATGCTAAGTGAAATAAGCCAGTCAGAGAAAGACAAATACCATATGATTTTACTTATATCAATACATAGAATTTAATGAACAAAATAAACAATAACATAAAAAATACTCATAGATACAGAAGATAGACTGAGAGCTCTTAGAAGGGAGGAAAGTTGAGTAAAAAAATGTGAAAGGATTAAGAAAAAAAGAAAAGAAAACTTCATAGATACAGACAACAGTAGGGTGACTACCAGAAGGCTGGAGTGTGGGGAAGGTAGAAGAAGGTAAAGTGGGGACAAATGATGATGGAAGGAAACTTGACTTTGGGTGATGAATACACAATACAATAAACAGATGATGTATTATAGAATTTTACACCTGAAACCTATATAATTTTATTATATGTTACAATTTTATTAACCAATCTCACTCAATTCAATAAAAATTTTAAAAAAGAATACACTATTGATGAAGTCTAATTCAAATAAATGCAGGTCAAATCCATGTTAGGCCCTGATTTTCACTAAACTAAATGATCATTTTTAATAGTTTAATATATATTTATTTAATTTGGGCTTTGACATCATGTAGGACATAAGGTGTCATGCTTTTTGTTGTTATTTTGGGTTGGTTTTTGCTTTTCTTGGTAAAACCTTGACTGCTCTTTGCTTGCAAAGGTTTTTGACAATAAAATCTTTAAATCGATGTGCTGGATATTGACCTCTAACTTATGCAAGTTTTTTGTCTCATGATTTTCAGTTATACTGACTGTACATTTTGGACTTACATAATTGATTTTTGAGAGTAAAATTAATCTTCATGAAGCTTTTGGCTCAAGTATTGCCATCCTGAACTAGATGCATTTTACTGATCACAATTTGTCTTCTCACACACTTTTTATGTTTTAAGTGAGGTACAGTCATTGTATTTTTCCTGTCATAAGCGGAGATGATATAAAGTGCATTCTACTTTGGAGAGAATGGTTGAAGCTATCTCCATACATAAAGTACTTTAGCTGAAAGGTACTGTACTCCTGAAATAGGCTTTCATTATTTATTGACTCATTCACCTATCATCATTTTTCTGAAGCACTTTTGATCTGTTTAGTAAAAATTGTTTTCATTTAGAAAGTATTTAGTATGCTGAAAACTTAACACTTAAAGAATTATAATAATAGCCCTTCAAAGAGGATTTTGTTTGAATAACCAATGATGAAACCTGCTCTCTGAACTCAGACAAAATCTGAGAACAAGTTGGGGATTGTTTGTAAGCATTGTCAAATTGGTTAAAATAGCCAAGGTAATTAATATATACTAAAGGAAATGAGCGGTGGTGAATTTTGAAAAAGCAGGAACATTTATAGTCTGAAATTTAATCTTTGCCTTAATGTGTCAAGATAAAGATGTCAAAAGCAGATTTTTATATATCACCAGGAAGAGGAGGTTAATTTTAAAATTCTGAGCACTGATTGATGGCTCAGTGGATAGATGCTAGCCTATGAACCTAAAGATTGCTGGTTCGATTCCAAGTCAGACATAACCAGGTTGCAAGCCTGGTCTCCAGCCAGGTTCTTAGCTGGAGGCAGGTGAAAGACAACTATACATTAATGTTTCTCTCCCTATTTGCCTCCCTCCCTGCTCTTCTCTTTAAAAATAATTAATAAAATCTTTTAAAAAAAGTAAAATAAAATCCTGTTAATGATAGCTACATGAAATTCAGCAAATATCTTCTGAATGCATTACTATGAATACTTTAATCTGTTTTATTTTAACTCAGTCCTGGGACTGGTAAACAAATTTTTGATAACAAAATGTGTAGAATATTATTTTGCACATAAGACATAGAACTACATATTTTTTTCTGATTTAACAAATTAAAAATTCCTCTATCCCACAATTCAGAGTTGACACATTTCTTGAACTCCCTGAATCACATGAGAGTGAGTCGTTGATGCCCCTGTTCTGGCTTCCATTCTTTTTCAAACGTACAGTCCTCACGACAGAAGAGCATCACTCCTTGGAGAATATTTTAAGAACAGTTCACATACAGCTGTTGATTTGTCCCTGCTCTTCAATTACTCTTTCTTTTTCTTTCTTTCTTTTTTTAATTAATTCAAAGGTAAACTTTTTTGAGCCAACTTCC
This sequence comes from Noctilio leporinus, assembly GCA_004026585.1. NCBI lineage: Eukaryota > Metazoa > Chordata > Mammalia > Chiroptera > Noctilionidae > Noctilio > Noctilio leporinus. Next base: position 44,806 of record PVIW01004625.1, on the reverse strand, counting down.
CTGAATGCTTCATCTAAAGTAGCCATGATATCCAAGCACTTTATTATATACTTTTTATTTCTCAGGGCTTAGTGTCTCATATTGTCATATTCATATATTTATTTACTTTTGTATTTTCTCGTCCCCCATCTAGAGTGTAAGTTTGCTTATCTTATTATGTTGGCACAGAATAGGCACAAAATTGGTATTTATTGAGAATATATATACTTAAAATGTGCAGTGAAGGGGGAAAGCACATTTTCCCAAGGAAGGCATTTATGGTATTCCTTTTTCTGTATAATTTATATCTCTTCTAACAAGTTTCTGACAACAAAGAGATTTATTTATTTAAGTGTATAAATATTCTTCATGTTAATTCTAGCTATTTGCTCTAGGGAAATAATACTTCTGGACTGTATTTAAACTGTCTTTAAGAAATATTTAAGATTCTGTCACTTAGAGAGAAGTTGGGAACTCTCTCTTCTGGAACAGATAGGTGGCATACAATCTGAATATTGAAGATATTTAGGGATGGAAGAAAATTGGTTCATTAATGTAGCAGTAGCAAAGAGTTTTAGAAAGGGGGAAACTATTTTAATGATGATAAGTTGCAGCTTAGAAAACTGGAAGCAAGCTAATTCAATATAATATGAAGCTTAATAACTAAGAGTGACTATAATTGGACATTATATTACAATTTGAGTTTGTTAAAATAAATAAAAATGGGTATTCTTTAAAATTTTTTTATATTATTCCATTTATAAGAAGACTTACCAGCATGAATTATCACCACCAAGACCCATTTGATTTAATTATTCCATTAACAATTCCATTCATATAACTTCCAGGTGGTTTATAAGAAATAATTAGCAGATTTGTGTTACTGCCATGAAACAAATATTAAGAAATGGTTGATTTTTAGTTAAACTGTTTTTGGATTTGATAGGCTAATAATAATAAATGGCTTTAGAGAAGACAAACTTATTGGACAGGAGTTTACTACTTTAAAAAATTTTACCCTTTGTGACAGCATAGATGGACCTGGAGAACATTATGCTTAATGAAATAAGCCAGTCAGAGAAGACAAATACCATATGACTTCACTCATATGTGGAGTTTAATGACCAAACTGAACTACAAAGCAATATAGAGACAGGCTCATAGATGGAGAGCAGATGACAGCTAGTGGTGGGGATGGGGGTTGGGGAGTGGAGGGATTGAGCAAAAATTAAAAGGACCCATGAGCATGGACAACAGTGTGGTGATTGTGTTGGGGAGTATAAGGGGGTTAAATGGTAATGCAAAAGAAATACAGTAAAATTTAAAAAGAAAATTATAATGATTATACTTAACAATTTTTAAAAGTCATTAAAATTATTGCATGGCAATGATTACCCGTCATTGTGTATACTAGGGCACTTGAGATGAATTGCCCAAGATGGATTTGGATGGGTAGTGATGCAGGGTAAGTGAGATGTTTATTTCTTAAAATGATAAGTTATATGTCATAAAAATTCTCTGGAGTTTAAAAAGTAGCATTTTTATTAATAAACTCATGTAATTGTATCTACAAGGTTAATGGAGAAAATGATTTTACATTTGCCACCAAGATTATTGGTGGAAAAAATGGGTCAGTTATATTAAGTGATTATCTTTTGAATTAACCACTCATTATCAGTTAGTTTACAGAGAGCGTTCATTTTAGAAAAGTAAATAGATAATAACTTGTTCCAAGGTTTCCAACATTTTTAGAAATGACAAAGGCTGTTAAGCTCCGCCTTACTGTAAGACAGTGTAGAATGTCTCATATACTCTATTAATTCCTTAAGAGATTAGACTCATTTGGAAATAGGATCACTTTTGCAATTTCATTTCTGAACATGTAGCTTATGGTGAACTCATAATAATGATTACTGTATTTTTTGCCATTTTAGTCACATGGGAAGAAATAAAATCAAAATAGTAAAAATCACAGTATTTTTGATAATAGAAATGGAAACATCAAAAAGTGGTATGACAACAATTCCAGTAGTATGCAATACTTACACAAGTAGTAAAGCAGTGTAATATTAGTTCTAACTTGTGTAGTGCTTTCTATAAGACAGGTTCTATCATGCATAATCTCTAGTTTTCAGGACAATCTTACAGGATAAATAAGATTATTCAAATTATTGAAGTAGGAATTCCAAAGGGATATAATATCTTGTTTTTTTGTCTCACACTTGATATGGGGCAGACCCAGGTCTTTCTCTGTTCTAAGTATTATGCTATTAAAGATTAATATATATTTAATGGCTGTGTACCTTTAAATATAATGTACAAAATTTCATTAATATATACTTCCTAGGATATTTATAGTAATAAAATATGACAAATACACATAGAGTACTAAGCACAGTGTCCTCCCATGGAAAGTGCTGAATTAATATGTGTTAGCTTTATTATTCATATAATTATGATGACTTTTATATTTTACTTTGAAGCAAATCAGCTACTCAGGTATTAAATCTACCTTTATCTAAATGTTGTGCTCCTTATTTTGAGGAACACCTTCCTAACTTATTTGAGATTATAATTTGCCTGAATATAAAGAAAGATATTAGTATATCAATGCTATATATTTTGTTTCTTGAGTTTATAGTTTCATGAATATATTGAGTGTTAATATACTTATTGGTTTTCCATTAAATATGGTGTATAGCAATTATTATATTGCCATTAGAACACAACATTCAGATACAGAAAATAATAAGTTCAGAGAAAAGAGAAGCTACAACGAGGTGATCCCCATCATTCTAAATTATTCCTTTACTTTTCTAGTAGCTTTGAATGCTACTGACGATACCTGTATCATATGATTTTTCTTCCATTGTTATGAATTTATCAAAATAACACTCACTAAGTGCAGCATAAAGTGTTAGATGATGAGCCTCTACTCAACAATAGACCATAGGCAAATTAAAATAGAGCTTATTACTCATGCATCTTGGAGGAAGTACCATGGGCTGACCCTTGAGGGGCTTCATGGGGAGGTTAAGGTAGAGTACAGAGAGAGAGACAGGACCTGAGGGCACCATATTTTGTTAGTGTCCATGGTTGATGTGTTTTGGGATTTCCAGGCTAGGGTGGATTGGTCAAATTAAACCAAAGGACAAGGATTTTGGTGTGCTTCATGGTGGTCTTCTCTAAGGGAAACATATGTGAAGCCCATGGGAGGCAGAGGAGGTTGTTGGTCACAAGGAATATTGGAGAACTTGTATCAGGGATTTACATTTGCTTATGACTTTAGTTTGTTATGTGGCTATGTGCTTGCCTGAGGGGCTAATGTCACATTCAAATTACTGCAGGCCACTTGGACAAACAAAATGGATGATGAGGCAGCAACACCATTAGTTTAGCTAAACTCTCTACACCCATGCATTAATTATGTTTTCTTCACAAGTGCATTTGTAATTTTCCATAATTGGTCTTTGCTTATATAAAGTAAATTAGAGTTTATAAAATAGAGAAATGAGTGGATGGCTTTTAAGTATTCAATAATAATCTTTAAATCACAAAGACTTATTTGAGGTCTTTCGGAAATGGGAATAGCACAAGTTCATTTACATGATATTTCAACTTACAACACTTTAATTAACACTGAGCCATCAATCAAAATGAGGCATAGTTATGTAAGCAATATGGAAAAATAAAATTGTTTAATAGATTTTCTACATAGAAAAGTCCAGGGTACCATGTGTAATGCAAATAACACTGTAATTGGACTTGAATTACTTATAACATCAGCTTTGTTACTAATTAATTGCTTCTAAAGGAAAATCACTTAATTTTAGCTTCCTTATCTGAACCATGAAATAAATGTGTGGTTACCAAACCGTTAAGAAGCCATAATATATATGCTCTTCAGAATTATTTAGTCACCTGCCACAAGTGTAGAATAAAGTGAGATTATTGGACATACAATTATTATTATTGAATTCATACAATGTAAGTCTGTCCTCATCTGATCTACTGTGGATCCCAGAATATTTTCATTTGTAAAGAAATACACTACTCATTGTATTTGAAAATAAAACCTGATTTCTAAGGTCATTTCTACTATCATTTTATTTTCCATAAGCCCAAATGGTGGGGTTGATACTAAAGGGCATATTAATACCTGGCTGGTGTGGCTCAGTGGATTGGCATTGGCCTGTGAATCCAAAGGTTGTTGGTTCAATTCTTCAGCCAGGGCACATAACCAGGTTGCAAGCCAGGTCTCCAGCCAAGTCCTTAGCTGGAGGCAAGTGAAATGCAACCATACATTGATGCATCTCTCCCTTTCTTCCTCCCTCCCTGTCCTTCTCTCTGGAAATAATGAACAAAATCCTTTAAAAAAATAAAGTACATATTAACTTTGAAAAAGTGTTTTTTTTTTTGTTTTCAGAAAATAATTTGTTGGCAGAATAAACTTTCTGCAACTGTTTTTAACTGTTTTTGCAAAGTAGTTGTGGACAAGGGCCAGAAAATGTTATGCCCTTTTACAATTGCCCCTTCATTTACATATATTGTCTTTTTTTTTTTTGCTGTTAAAAAAAATTATCCTTATGTTTTAGAGATTATAGTGAAATATGTATCCATGAAAAACTGTTGTATTTGACATTTGCTTCAAAATAATTAGGGATGTGGCTAAATGAGTTGGGTATAGATAAAACCATATGGCTCCCAAGTTGATCATTGTTGACACTGGATAATGGGCAAATGGAGTTTCAATGAAATATTATTGCAACATTTGCATGGGTTTGAGTTTTCTAATAGAATATATATTTTAAAGATTCTACTTAAAATTAATTTAGTTCATTTATTACAAGAGCTTTCATTCTATAACCAGGAACAATTACTGACCCCTTAGGTTTCAGAGAGAAGACCTGTTTCATATGATTTTGCTGTTTTAGATGATATTTATTTTTGTTCAGCCAAGTTACATTGCACCTTTTATTTTCACTGTTAATGCACATAAGACATAAAGAAATGTTAGATGAGTCGTTAAAATCACCTGTGCTCATTTCCACCCAGATACATGTACTTTTACTTCAGCAATTGACAATTATTTTATTAGTTTAGTTATAGATATCTATATATTTTCTTTTAACAAACAGTTTTAATAATGAAAAATGACTCCTGGTAGATCATTAGACACATGTATCATTCGCAGGCAGATAAAATTATAGTATACTTTCTACTTCTACTGAAAACATGAATTTTAGTTTTATTATGGTTCTAGTCTAGAATGTGGTGTTCCCAATTGTACAGTTACCCAGTCATTCTCCTGTCAATTCAGAAATGTGGAAAATTGAAACCATTTTGCCTTTACTTTTCAACATTGCATCATTTCTTTATTATTTTGAAACTGCTGTATTGTATGTCACTAACAGATGACCAGACAGTCCTATTGAAAAGCTTCAATTTATCCTAAAACTCCAGTGGAAAGAACTTTAGGAAAATTTATACTAGTGAAAGTTGTGTTTTAAAAACGGTCTGTTGTTTGTATCAGTTATAAGTCATCACCTTTATTTTAAAATACAGGGAAATCATTTTCAATGAATTCATCTTCCCTGTAAAATGAAGCTAACATGCATATCCCTATTCATTATGAGACTAATACATTTAAGTCATTAATGGCAAATTATCTTTTAACATTTATGCTATATAATTAATAGATTGCAATATTCATTAGTATAGAATTTAGAATGTTTTAATATTTTTTTGAATTGAGTTTGGGAAACATCATACTTGAAAACTGGACACAAGCAAACAACACCCATGGCAAACACTCCTGTTACACTGATGCGGTCATACAGTTCACATGTGTGGTCATACAGTTTCTTCCTGACCAGTAACACAAAAGAAAAATTGCTGAATTAGGTTCATGGATGGGTCAAATTAGTACATAAATTCAAGCCATATCTGCTTGAATGGATTGCTGTTATGCTATAGTTCTTAAGGCTGATCTTGAACAAAGTGGTGAAAAAAAATTCTCCCAGTCAACAGGGATTTTAAGGGTGCATTTAGTTAGTCATCCAGTTTATATGAAAAAAAAAAATAGCCTGGTGTTAGTAGTTTTAATATTTTATGGGTCTTGGCAAATAGCTTGACTGGCTGTCCCTGTCCCTGGACCTAGAAGGATGATTTAAAAATAGAATGATTTGGCCAGTAGACCTCAGTCTGCCTCTGCCATTAGGCACTCATATTCTGTCACAATGGGCTCAGGAACAGAATAGCCACAGTGGCAGACAATGGCCCCACCATAATGGGATCCCACTCAGTGAAGTTGGCTAAACTCTTGTCCTGGTCACTGCAGCACTGAGCCAGCAGTGCCCACTGTGCGGCTTTCAGCACCTCCACGGAGCCCTGAACCGGCTGCCTGGTTTGCTGAGCCACCAAGATGGAACAGGTCATCTCCTTCACCAAGGACTTCCTGGCCGGGGGCATCACAGCCGCCATCTCCAAAACGGCCGTGGCCCCAATTGAGCGGGTCAAGCTGCTGCTGCAGGTGCAACATGCCAGTAAGCAGATCGCGGTGGGCAAGGAGTACAAGGGCATTGTGGACTGCATGCTGCGCATCCCCAAAGAGCAGGGCATGCTGTCCTTCTGGAGAGGCAACCTGGCCAACGTCATCTACTACTTTCCCACGCAAGCCCTCAACTTTGCCTTCAAGGATAAGTACAAGCAGATCTTCCTGGGGGGTGTAGACAAGCATACACAGTTCTGGAGGTATTTTGCTGGCAACCTAGCCTCTGGTGGGGCCGCTGGAGCCACCTCTCTCTGCTTTGTCTACCCACTGGATTTTGCCAGAACTCGTCTGGCGGCTGATGTGGGGAAATCTGACACCGAGCGGGAGTTCAAAGGCCTGGGACACTGTCTGGTGAAGATCACCAAGTCTGACGGCATCCGTGGCCTGTACAAGGGCTTCAGCGTCTCCATACAGAGCATCATCCTCTACCGGGCTACCTATTTCGGCTTGTATGACACAGCCAAAGGCATGCTTCCCGACCCCAAGAACACCCACTTCATGGTAAGCTGGACCATCGCTCAGACGGTGACGACAGTAGCAGGCTTGTTCTCATACCCGTTCGACACCGTGCGGAGGCGGATGATGATGCAGTCGGGGCGCAAAGGAGCTGACGTCATGTACAGGGGCACCATCCACTGCTGGCAGAAGATCTTCAAGGATGAAGGGTTCAGAGCCTTCTACAAGGGCGCCTTGCCCAATGTCTTCAGGGGCATGGGCGGTGGCTTTGTGCTGGTCCTTTACGATGAACTGAAGAAAGTCATCTAGGTGCTCCCCTCAGTCTATTGGTGGGGACCTGGAGAGTCATGAAGGATTCTTCACTGTTTTGGACCATTGACCTTCCAGAAATTCTTTCCAGAAATGTCTTTCCCTAGCCAGCTCATGTGTGAAAGGCTGGGGATGGCTCTAGAACCAGGTTCATTGTGACCATGACAACTGGCACCCTGATTCCATTCATTGATTAGGCGGGGAGGGGAATCTTGACATCTTTGTGGTTCCATAGGCGAAACAGCTCCATCACACAAACCTAGAACACAGCTGTTTGTAAGCTCAAGCTGTGTTTAACTATTTATTTGAAGAAAATCATGTCTCCCACTTGTACTTAATCACTATCCTCTTTTGTGCATCTGATTACTTGCAGTAGCATTCTATGTTGGGCATTCTGCTGCAAACAATGAAAACAGGACAGAAAAAAAAGAAAAGACTGGTTAAACTATTCATGTTACGAAATATTCAACCTGCCAGCAAGGGAGACCACAGCTGAGACTCTATCATTCAGCACTATCTCCAAAGGAGTCTCAGGAATTGGTCATATTAAACCACATTTAGTCTGGAAGAGAAAACATTTCAGCTTGATTTGAATCAACACATGTTACTAGTATAGACATGTTTTTCCTTCCCACAGGGCCTCAGGCAGACCACTACCAGGTCTTAGAGAGTGCTTAATTTAGTAGTATGGGCTACTAACTAACATCATACTAAACAAGGGATCTCTTTTACAGCAAAGGAAAAGCAACTATGAGCATATGATGATTGGCTCCACTTGTTTTGTTACATATAATGCCATCAGGAAATTTCTGGGGAGACTAAGTAATGGAACCCTTTTACAAGGCACAACTAGCTAAGGTCCTTGCTTACAAATGACACCTGAAAAGATGTAGTGACATCTTCCAGGATACAATATGAACACCATAAATTACTTTTGTGTTCTGTAAATATTGGATAAGCTGGTACAGAAAACAAAAGGTAAAATTTGAGGTAGTCCCACTTAGCAATGCTCAAAATGACTCATGTGGAGCACAGATGTACTTTCCATCATTACAATTCCAGGATCTAATGTGTATCCATCCACATATAGGTCTCTAGGGAGAGAATCTTCCTACCAGGGGACACAGAAAGAATATCATTAAATTTGCTGTTGTTAAGTGGGACTAGGAAGAATGTAGGATGCAGACAGTCCACTGGAGCATTACTTGGTATAGTCCTGATTAATTCAGATAATAATCAACAAATACAGCAATCATAGCTTCAGACGGACATGGTTACAGGGCTCAGAACCTCAGGGATGTGGGTATGAATTATTCACCAGGTAATTAATCTAGACCAGCAGAGGTACAGACAGACAAAGAGGGGAATTAGAATGAGCAGAACAAAAGGCAGATGGTAAGTATGGGTAAGATGTGTTTTGTGGTCAATATTAGGGTATCTAATTTGATCCTCTTCTGGAATAAGAGACTCATCCCACAATTTTTAAGAGTGTCAGCAGGAGATGGGTCACACTAAAACCTTCCCAGAATATTGGCTTCAACCACTTCAAGACTTCTCTGTGGGTCAGCTCAGAGCTACCCATGGTATCTGCTGAGGCCTCTTGTGAAATAGCACATTTCAACTTTTCTCTCTGCATGAACTACAGAGGACAATACGTGCTTTTTCATATAAAATTACTAGAAGACACTAAAGATAATTACAAAGAATTAAATGATCATAAATCAAATGTAAAAATAACATGGTAGAAAAAATGCTTTATTTACAGGGGATTTGCAGATGTCAAAAAAAAAAAAAACTTTTATTTTTTATTTTATTTTATTTTATTTTTTCAATGTATGGTTGCCTTTCACCTGCCTCCAGCCATGGGCCTGGCTGGAGACCTGGCTTGCAACCTGATTATGTGCTCTGGCTGGGGAATCGAACCAGCGACCTTTGGGTTTGCAGGAAAAAAATCTATTTTATATGAGATAGCATTGATTGCAATTATCCTATCCTATTCTTAAAATACTTGACCTCTGACTTTTAAACATATCAGATTATGCTTTATTCTGTTTTCGCTTGATTCATTCATACATTAAGTAGCATATTAATCTCCAAATATAAATATTTCTTTAAAATACACTAAAAATTGTAACTGAAGGTATAGTCTATGCATCAACATTATCAGCATCACCTAATAGCTTGAAGGAATGCAGAATCCCTAACCTAGACTTTTGAAAATAGATCTGAATTTTAGCAAGAACCTCCAAGACAATTATAGGTACACATTGAAGTTTGATGAGCATTGCATCAAGAAGTATTGATACTAGAGTGCTTCTATCAAAAAAAAAAAGTTTTATAATTTTATCTCAGTGAAATTTTACTTGAATGAAAATCAAAGATATCCATGGTGAGAGTCTAGGCTGATCCCAACCTAGGACATCTGGGTATTCTATTTATTTCTTGAAGACTTAGTAGAAACATTACTTCAATAGAAAGGTCATAACTTTTCCCTAAACAAAACAGGAGCTCTTCTCCTTTTCTTTGCATATTTACTTCTAAAGAAATACAACAAACAATTGCTGTCTGTTCTCCTTTTGTGAGGGTAGCTTCTTCTCAACCCATAGTATTAGATGTTAGATGTGTATTTTTGTAGCAGTAGCTGTGGAAATATTAATCCCTGCCCCTTTGCGTGGCCGCCAGAGAATTGTTCCAGTGGTGATCATTCACCCAAATAGAGTCATAGGATCTCTTCTCTGGGAATTTTGGAACTTAGAAAGAATGTGTGTGCTTGAACTATCACATAATAAATTGGGAACTGTTCACAGTATACATTTTCTTCAGTGAAGTCTGGGAAACAGAAGTCAGTTTGCAATAGAATATTTAGAATACAATAGATAAAAAGAAAGGTAGAAATGAAAGAAATTCTGAAGGAATTTTGAGTTTCATAATACTAATTTAGGCCTTGTTTCTATTCTAAGGTTTCTATATGCTTGTCCTACACTTTATAGAAAATTTCATTATGCTGATACCAAAACATTATTAATATACCCTAAAACTATGTGATTTGTGAAGGCAGAATTCTTTTATGTTTTGCTCAGTGTTTTAATCACAACAGTTAGAACAGTTCCTGGTGTAAAGTTAGCTCTCAAAATCTATTAACTATATGTTTAATGAGTAGATAATATCCCTTATTTGTATTATTTATCATTAATAGTTTTAAGTGTTTATAAAACTGTGATTTGTGAGACTTCCAATCAAGATGGAGGTGAGGTAAATATAGCTCACTTCCTTACACAACCACAGCAAAAATAATGAAACTACAAAACAGCTATCACCCTGACTCCTCAGAAAATTGAGCTGTATGGTTGTCTAACAACCAAGGAATTAAAGAAGTCACATTCATTCAGATGGGTAGGAGGGTTGGGGACGTGGATATACGAACATTTGGAACAGAGGTCCCGCACCCATGTGTGACTGCATAAAAATCAGGAGGGAAACCTCAGGGGCGAGGGACCCCAGCCCCACACCAGACCACTCAGCCCAGTGATCCAGTGCCAGGAAGATAAGTCCCCATAAATTCTGGTTGTGAAAACCAGTGGGGGTAGGGATGGTGGGAAGGATTGCAGGATTCTCAGGCATCTCCTCTTAAAGGCCCGACAATAGACTTAAGACTCAGGCAGACTCACTGCCTCTGGGCTCTAGCACTGGGGCAGCAGATGGAAGGGTACCGATGGCATACAGGGAGAAATTGAAGTGTCTGGCATCAGGACAAGTGCCAGGGGGACATCTGGCATCAGGACAAGTGCCAGGGGGACAGCTTCCACTGGGCAAAACTCCACGGGGCCAGGCAATGACTATAGACCCATTTCTGAGCCTTCCTCCACATAGAGCAACAAACCAGCTGTACCATATTTGAGACTCCATCAATCTGGTTCACATGGGTTGCCCCTCCATGACGATTACCTAAGACTCTGCCCCATCCAAGTTACAGATGTGCTTCTCTACAATGGGCCATGCTTCTAACTAAGACAGAGAGTCAAAGTGATTCTACCTACTACATAGAAACAAACACAAGGAGGCTGCCAAAATGAGGAGACAAAGAAATATGGCCCAAATGAAAGAACAGGACAAAACTCCAGAAAAAGCACTATACAAAATGGAAATAAGCAACCTATTAGATGCAGAGTTCAAAACACTGGTAATTAGGTTGCTCACAGAATGCATTGGGTACTTAATGACATAAAAAAAAAAAAAATTTTTAAAAACCCACAAAAAATAGAAATGAAGGCTACACTAAGTGAAATATGAAAAATTTACAGGAAATCAACAGTGGAGCTGTTGAAACTTACTAGAAAAAATAACAAAAGAAAACTTCCCTGATTTGGTGAAGGAAATAGACATACAAGTCTAGGAAGCACAGAGTCCTGAACAAGATGGACACAAAGGATACCACACCAAGACACATCATAATTAAAATGCCAAAGGTTAAAGATAAAGAGAGAATCTTAAAGCAGCAAGAGGAAAGAGTTACCTACAGAGGGGTATTAGCTGATTTTCCAAAAGAAACTTTGCAGGCTAGAAGAGACTGGCAAAGAAATATTCAGAGTGATAAAAAACAATGCCCTACAACCTAGACTACTCTATCCAGCAAAGCTATTATTTAGAATGCAAGGGCAGATAAAGTGCTTCCAGATAAGGGAATGCTAAAGGAGTTCATCACCAAACTACTATTATGTGAAATATTAAAGGAACTTATTTAATAAAAAGATCAAAGCATGAATACTAAAATAGCAGTAAATTTACAACTATCAACAACTGAATCTAAAAACAAAGTAAATAAGAACAGAAACAGAATCATAGATATAAAGATCATTTGGAGGGTTATCAGATGGGAGGAGGAAGGGGGTAAATAGAGGAAAATGTGCAGGGCTTAAGTCGTACAAATTGGTAGGTACAGAATAGGCAGGAAGATGTTAAGAACAGTATAGGAAATGGAGTAAACAAAGAACTTACATCCATGACCCATGGACATGAACCAAGTGGGTGACTGCTGTAGGAATGGGGATACTTGGTGGAGGGGACAAAGGGGGAAATGTGGGACAGCTATAATAGCATAATCAATCAAATGTATTTTTTAAAATGAAGAAAGAAAAGTAAAAGTGATTTATTACAGTTCTCCAAATTAAGTTTTCTCTGAAATGACCCTCCATAGTATGACTTGTTTTATATTTCTAACATTGCTATTGTAGTGTGCATTTGCTAATTGTGTCAGCCCAGCACGCTTCCTCTGCTTCAGCAAATGGGCCTTTACTTACTGTGGGAAGTCTCATTTTGTCTGATTTGGGCTGTAAAGACTCTACTGTCTCTCTGTTAGCTAGTATTGGACATATTATACATGGCTTGGATAATCAGAATAGTCATTCCACAATAGACAGAACAATAAGTTAAAAAATGGGTAAAAGTCTCTTATTAGGCCCATCAAGTCCACCCTGATAATTTTTCTGTAAAAATAGGGAGAAAACTTATTTTTTCACAGGATACAAGTTAAAATCTAACATAAGGATACTCTTGCTCCAAAATTTGAAGTTGATAGATGCGGTGATATCATCAAAGGCCCTGGTTCCTGGCATGACTAAGACCAGTGTCATAGTCAATTGTGCCAATTAGTTCCCTTTGGCTCTTAGGGTAATTTGCATGCAACTTTGTAATCTGAAAGAGTTTAAAAAATACATACATATTACACTTCTGCTCATACTCACTATTCCATAACTAGTCAAAGTGTATAGCAGAATTTCTCAGAGAGCAATCTTTTATTTAATAAAACAACTTCAGAAAATATTGTGAAAGTATAATTTCAGGACATGATTAGGTTGGTATAAAAATGATGACATGATAACATAGTTGCTTTGAAGTTAGGAATTTATTATGGAGTGTACCTATAGAAGAGGTAGCAAGAGTTCAGTGGTACAAAGGGGATTGAGAGGAGGTGAGAGAAGGAAAAGTGTAGAGATTCAGAAGGATGGCAAAAGGCTAAGAGCCCAGGGGAAGACAACTTCACTGAGAAATTCACAGGTAGCTATGGCTCAGAGATTTTAAGAACAAGCATGGTTAAATTCAAAGTTTATGTTGTATACTAGAAGAAGTTTTACTACTTCTCCTAACCCTGATAAACACAATTCTATGCACATATAAGGTAAAAATATGTTGAAAACAATACATGTATTCAGAAATGTGATTTAAAAATAATATTTAAAATATAATTTTTCTGTATGCAAAAAGTAATCAGCTAGAAAATACAGAAGAAAAGAAAAATATTATAGTGGCACAAAATTAAATGCTAAAAATACCTAACAAGAAATTTTTAGAATCTATATGGATAAACTTTTAAACTATCAAGGAACAACAGAAAAGTTTGACTAAATAGAATATAATGCTTTTTTTAATAGAGATAATAGTCAAAAAGTGGAAATTCTGTTGACTTAAACTGTGAGGTCACTTAGAAATTTACAAAATGATTATCTCACATATAAAAACACTCATACAGAAGCTGCAATAGCTAGGGGTAAAGTCATATATATATATATATATATGGGGTTGAGAAAAATTGGTGTGCTAAGTATAGTACATTGAAAAATGTATCCCAATATGTATGAGAATTTAACAAATGGCAAAGATGACATTTTAAATTAGTGGTGAAAGATGAACTATTTTATAAATGATTTGGGATCCCTAGCAAACCTTTTCGAAGAAGACCTTGAAGAAAAAAAGGGACATGAAAGAAAGCAAAAATGGAAGAAGGAAGCTGCATAAAATATGTAAATTAATATGTAAATTATCACATGAAGATAAAAAATATATGTTGTATTTAAAAAGCTATAAGTTAATAAACCAAAAAGGAAAGGAATTGAGGATATTTATAAACACATGATGACAAAAGATAATTTCAGTAATAAACAATGTCCTATTAAAAATAAATGATATAACTATTAAGAAAAGAGAAAAGAATAGGAATAAGTCACAGAGATATAGAAATATTTGGAAAACACATATGACCATAAGAAGACCTGAATAGTATTGTGTTAGAAACTCTATAAATCTTTATTAAAGAGTAAATTTAGAAAAAGTCACCATTGTCAAAACAATAGATTCTGATAAAGACTTTTCTAAAATTTACCTCCCATTTCTAACAAAAATACTTCACAAAAAATGAATAGAAAAAATAAAATTGATATTGTGATTTTATCTAAAACCTTCAACAAACAAAATAAATTGTTGTGAAACACTAGAAATATCTTCAATAAATTCTGGACCATTTAAAAGAGTACTACAAGATAGCAACATATGAATGAGATCAATATATGAAAATGAAAAGCTCTCTAAAAAACAGCAATAACTAATTCTAAAATGCAAACAAAATATACAAATCCTTTAAAAATAGCATTAAAGTATACATAAGCTGAATCAGAAATGGACAAATCATTAAAATTACAGAATAGAAATAAAAGATAGGAAAAAATGGAAATAGCCTGTATTCATGGATACTAAATATGGTAAAAATATCAGTTCTCAAATTGGCCCATAGATTTACTGCAATTTTAATTAAAATTGTTCTGAAGACTTTTTATAGAACTTGGCAACTTATTTTAAAATTCATATATCAGCTTAACAAGACCCACTAAGTTAACAAAGAAAATAAGAACTTGTTTTATCAAATATCAAAATATTTTTTATCCAGTAAATCAAAAAAGTGATGTTTGAATGCTTGAAATACTAAAATTAGATCTCTGTCTCATATTTTTTAGAATAGTGACTTACACATATGTCAAATGTATAAAGGAAATATATTAAAAATATTTATGGAAAATTTTTAAAAATATGATTTTGAGACAAAGCCATTTCTGTGTTTCAAAAAAAAAGCAAGAGTCATAAAATAAAATATTTTAAAACTCACAGCTAAAAGTAAGCTTCTTATGATCAATGACATCATAAACAAATTTAATTTAAAAATAGAAAAAGCAAGCTGCCCATCAAAAATAAAAGCTAGAGATTCAAATTTTATTTGTAATGCATGTAATAGCCAAAAGAATAGGGACCAGAATATACAGTTTTCTGCAGACAAATACAGTGCAGGGCATAGTATTTAAAATGACGTAAGGCAAAGGATATTAAAAGGAAGTTCACAGAAAAGGAACTCTCAGTGGTCATTAATAATACAAATATTATCAATCTCTGTAATATATAGGGGAAGGCAAGTGATAACAAAATATTACATTTTTAACACCTAATGTATGTGAAGTTGTGGGGTTGACTCCTTCTATACTTATGTGGGTTTGCAAATTTAAAAAGCCACTTTGGGGGAAATATGGCAGCATATATTTATACTTTGTATGCAAAAGCCAGAAGTAAAATTAAAGAGGGGAAAAAAACGCACTAGATTCCCATTAATGGGAAAAATTTTTTTGGAAGTTAATTTACTCAAGTAAATTACAAAAAGCTAATTCACCACATGGCCAAATTGCTAAAAGTCAATAGACAGAATAATCAGGTTGCCAGATTGAACTTTAAAATAAATATCTTTAGTTTACAGTGATGTATATTACACAGGACTTAAAAATTTTTTTTTTCTTGACAGCATTTTAAGAAATGTCTTCATTTCCACCCCAGCACCATGATTTCTTTCACTTAGAGGCATTCAATTTTCATGATTTAGTGGCATGTCTATAGAAAATAATGGACTAAATTAGTCAGCAGTTAATTTATATTAATTTTAAGGAATGAATTTCCATTTTCAATTACAATATGTTATTAATGGCTTTTAACTTAAGAGTAGTATATCCTATCAAGTACAGGTTTTTACAGATTTTTGCCAGAAAAGTGATCTTTCTGAATAAGAACAGAAAGGATCTTATTTGAAAGACTCCCAGTGTCTAAAAATCTTTTTCAATGAAAAATTTAAGTGTAGCCCCTCGTTTAATGGGCACTCAGTGGCAGCATTGCTCCCAGAAAATGGTCACTCCTAAATATCATGACATTCAAGAATGAAATGAAGAATGTTCTATGGCAACTTTACAATACCGTGCATATACAAATTAAGGTCATGATAGCTAGGTGTTCCGTACTAATGGATTCATTATGTTGCTGCTTGGTGTGAGAAACATAGAAGCCAGCTCTCCATTTGCTCAGTGTTCGAAACTCACAGTGTTTGATAATTACAAAAAAAGGAAACAACATTGAAATAGGAAGTTGGTGAGACTTTGTTTACTTCTGCTGCAATATTTTCTTTCAAATAAACTCAAATGTTTCAATGAAATTCAAAATAAAAATAGATCTGTTTTTGTGATTCCAAATATGAGAGAATCAGAACTCAAATTGTGGCTTGCCTCATAAACTTTCAGACTGTCACTTTTTTCACTTACCCAAGTGACAATTAAATTTATTGTGAAAATTAAGTATTGTAAGGACTTAGCATGGTATTTGACATTTAGTCAGTGTACAATGGCAATTTTTAATAGTATTTTCATCATTATTATTAATTTTCCAATAAGCCTCAGATATTTCTATAGATTTTTTGTACGTTATATTTTTAAGTTTGATAATTTCTTTTTTTTAAATATATATATATTTTTTATTTTTTATTTTTAGAGAGAGGGGAAGGGAGAGAAGCAGAGAGGGGGAGAGACATCAATGTATGGTTGCCTTTCACCTGCCCCCAGCTATAGACCTGGCTGGAGACCTGGCTTGCAACCTGGTTATACGCCCTGGCTGGAAATTAAACCAGCTACCTTTGGTTTCGCAGGCCAGTGCCCTATCCACTGTGCCACCAGCCAGTGCCTTGTATGCTATTTTTTAGCTTAATTTTAAAAAAAATATTAATTTTTAAAATAAATATATTTTTTATTGTTGTTATATTACATTCATCTCATTTTTCCCCTCTGCTCTCCCCTTCCCCACCTTCCCATTCCCCCCCACCACAGTCCGTCCCACCTGTTGTTCATATACATGGCTCATCCATGCTAGGTCCATGACTAAACTGTTCCCCTTCCTTGCCTCCTTTGTTATTTTTTTAATTGAAGTTTGGCTGTGAATCTCTTAGCTCTTGCTACATAATTATTCCAAGACTCAGTGGCTTTAAACAACAGTTACTTATTTTGCTTACTCACTGAGTAGAGGCTAGGATTTGGCTGATTTAGTTTGGCCTTTTCAAGGTTGGTGTTTCTTATCGCTTCTTTTTGGGTCCCCACCTCACGTTTCCTCTCTTCCTAGTGATCTGAGCAAGGCACGTTTTCCCATGGCGAGCATAGATTTGTAAGGTGGTGAGTGAATTAACATGAAGCATTTTAAGCTCAAGGCTCAGAATTGGTATAATGTCGCTTTCACCTACGTGTCATTGGTAAAAAGATGGCTAAACCCAGCATCAGGCAACAAAAACCCTGCGCTCAAATGGAGCCATTTGGGAGGGAGGGGCAAGAGTGGAGGGAGGGGAGTTGGTAAATGTTGAGGCCAAATTTCAATTCACCTCAATCCATGCTCTTCAAGAAAAAAGACGAATGAAAAAGAAACTAAACTAAGATGGAAGTGATTCCTAAGTCCTACTGAACTTTCCAAAGTATCCAGTGTCATAAAGAGTTGTCTACCCTGGCCTGAAAGGGCCACGGAATTTGTTAAAGTGGCTTCCCCTTATCCTTGTCTATCTAATCTTGAAATGTAAGAGGAGATACACTAGTGTTTGTTTGGGTTTAAAAATAAGAGAGTCCTCTTCTAAAACCTCTGCCACTTTGTTTATATGTATTAGTTCCTACCACTTAATTCATGTCAGTATTCTTCTGTTAATTACAATATTCTAAATGATTGCCTTTTCCTATTTATTAATTCATTTAATTTATTAATTCACTAATTAGTTATTTGTTGTCTACTATATATAAGAACTTCTCCCATGCTCAGTTGAATGAGTGAATAAATCAACCTGGACCCCATGTCTTTTGAAGCTTGCATTTTAGCAATAAGGACAGGTATTTTAAAAATAAAAACTTCACAAATAGATAAATTACAATTGGAACAAGTGCTACAACCAAGAGATAAAGAGTTCATTGAAAGAGTATAATAAAGGGAATTAAACTAATCTGGGAATTAACAGACTACTCTTAGCAAAATGGACACTTCAACAAAGTTCTAAAGCACTACTGTCCAACAGAAATAAAACTCAAGCCAAACCCTGGCTGGTAGCACAGTGGGTAAGGCGCCGGCCTGCAAACAAAAAGGTCGCTGGTTCGATTCCCCAGGCAGGGCACATAACAAGGTTGCAAGTCAGGTCTCCAGCCAGGTCTGTAGTTGGAGGCAGGTGAAAGGCAACTATACATTGATGTCTCTCTCCCTCTCTGCCTGTCACTCGTCCCCTCTCTCTAAAAAAAATAATAAAATCTTAAAAACAAAAAGTTTAAAACTCAAGGCACATGTTAAAATTTAAAGTTCTAGTAGCTATATTAATTAAAGAAAAATAAATAACTAAAATTTATTTTAATAATATATTTTATTCAACTCATACATCCAAAATATTATCATTTCTACATGTAATAAATATAGAAATTAGCGAAAAACTATTTTCATTTTGTATACTGTGTTTGAAATCCATTGACTAATTTTAGCACATCTCATAACATATTTCAGTTCTGACTGACCATGTATCAAGACCTCAATAGCCATACAGCTAATAGCTACTACATCAGGCAGCACAGATTTAGTGTACTAAACAGGCAAACTAGGAAAGAGAAACTTGGCAGAAAAAGAGGAGATTCTGGTAAATGCAAAATCTCTTAAGCAAAGTAGCAAAGTACATTAGAGAAACTAAAACAAGCTATCTTACTCAGAGTACAGATTTCTAGCAAAGTGGCAAAAAATGGAGTTATATCACACAGGGCCTTAGTGGCCCTGTTAAATAACAATGTGTTGTTTATTCTAAATATTATGACATGTAATTGACAGATTCAAGTAGGGTACACATATTCTGATTTCCATTACAAAATGATTCTCCTTGCTGCTGTGGGGCTAAAACATTGAAGTGGGGTAGGAGTGGTATGAAGGAGTTATACTTAGCGCTGCCTAAGAGCCAATTATTTAATTGAATAACTAAATGCTATATCTAGAGGGAATTTATATATGCTGAACATCATGAGCCCAAATATGTAGTCTAAACTGGACTTTTGAATTTGGGAAATATCAATACTGACCTGTATAGATTGTCATCACCCCGAATCTTCTTCAGGGTTTAATTGCCTGATTTATAAGTGACACTCAATTAGTGTTTATTCAGTGTACTGTATTATGGCCTCTTCTCTTCTCACGATGAAGTTTTAAGTAAGACCAAGAAGCCAGGCAAGTAGTATCAGATTGGTGAGACTGTGGCTTTTCCTTCACCCTTACACTGAACTTTGCCTTAATCAAGGATTCTGCTGCCTGGCCCATGGTCTATGTGTGCATAAACATTAGTGAGTCCATATAAGAGTTAGTGAATTCATATCAGGGTTTGTGTGTGTGTGTGGGGGTTGGGTGGGTGTCACTATTCAAGTCATGAATAAGTTTAACAAATCCCTTTGAACCTAAAGGTTAAAAAATTATGATGAATATTACTAAAAATGAAATTACAATTGTGAGGAGAACAAAATCAACTCCAGCTAAATTCTATCAGTGAAACTGGATCAATACAATTTTTTTCATACGATGACTTTATGATTTTAATTTTGATAACACTGATAACTACTAGCATTTTACAAAGAAAAACCTGTTCAGAGCTGTTTCGCATCTTATTAAATTGTTTTATGCTAGCCACAGCCTCAGTTCTTTTCTTTGTGCACATAACAATAGTAGAAAATACAATCTTAGGTATTTAGTCAAACTTGCAAAGTTTCAACTTTGCAAATCAGTCTAAGATAGCACAATGATATGAAATTCAGGGCTTCTGAACTTTAATTGTATCTTAATATAAGAAAATATCAGGAGGTAGAGTAATCTTGGTTGTAGATCCATGCTTTTCATCATTTTCAATACTTCTTGCCAGGCCCTTCTTGTCTATAAAGTTTCTTTTGAGAAATCAGCTGATAATCTTATGGGAACACCTTGGCAGGCAACTCTCTTCTTTTGCTGCTTTTAAGACTTTCTCTTTATATTTAGCCTTTGACATTTTAATTATGACGTGTCTTGGTGTAGTCCTCTTTGGGTCCAACTTGTTTGGGACTCTCTGTACTTCCTGGACTTGTATGTCTATTCCTTTTGCCAAATTAGTGAAGTTTTCCTCCATTAATTTTTCAAATAAGTTTTCAATTTCTTGTTCTTCCTCTTCTCCTTCCAGCATCTCTATGATTTGGATGTTGGCACTTTTGGAGATGTCCTAGAGTCTCTCCAGTTTTTTTTTTTTAAATTCTTATTTCTTCAATTTGCTTTGGTTGAATGTTTATTTCTTCCTAATGTTTCAAATAGTTGATTTGAATCCTGGCTTCATTCCCATCACTATTTGTGCTTTGTATATTTTTGTCATTTCACTTTGTATAACATTTATTTCTTTATTTTGTGGCTAGACTCAATAATTATTTTGAGCATCCTTATCTCCAGTGTTTTGAACTCTGTATCTGATGGTTTGGCTATCTCCTTTTTGCTTAGTTCTCCTTCTGGTGCTTTGATGTGTTTTTCCATTTGGGCCATACTCCTTTTTCACCTCCTCAATTTGACAGTCTCCCATTGTTTGCTTCTGTGTATTAGGTAGAACTGCAGCATGTTGCATTGTAAGGAGCAGAACCAAAGCTATCACTGAGAATGGAAGGGCAGATAAAATGCCTCTCAGACAAGGCAAACTAAAGTAGTTCATCATACCAAGCCCTTGTTATATGAAATGTTAAAGGAACTCACTTAAGAAAAAGAAGACCAAAAGTATAAACAGTAAAATGACAACAAACTCACAACTATCAACAACTGAATCTAAAAAACAAAAATAAACTAAGCAAACAAGGAAAACAAGATCAGAATTATAGATATAGAAATCATATGGAGGCTTATCCATGTGGAGGAGAAGGCAGGAGCAGAATCGGGGGAAAAGGTGGTAGGATTAAAAAGCTTAATTGGTAGATACAAAATAAACAGGGGGATGTTAAGAACAGTAAAAGAAAAGAAGCCAAAGAACTTACATGCATGACCCATGGACAGGAACTAAGGGGGGAATTGCTAGATGGAAGAGGGGTATCAGGTGGAGAATGCAATGTTTTAGCTTGCATTTTGGTTTGAGAACAGAGAAACTTAGGAAAGTTTAACTTTTCCTCTTCTAGGTATTTGTGCTATAAAAATGGCAGGACCATATTGAAGCCATCCTGGGGAGGGGTCTGAACACTGCTAATAGATTGAATATATAATGCCCTAAGAGACACATAATAGCATTGTATTAAATAATGAATAAGCCAGAATATATGACTATAATTTATGTTTTTGTCACATTTTGATGCTAATCACTCTCTTCATTCCCAGAGAGTCATTTTGAAGCTGAGGATGGATATATGACAGGCACTATGCAGGGTGTTGAGGCCATAAGAAAGAAATGTGAAATAGTACCTGTTCTTAAAGAATTTATATCCAGTGCCATTTTCTTATTTTAGGCCATTATCATCTTTCATTTGGACTTCCATAATAACTTCCCTAGTCTCCCTTCCTCTCTCAATCATCTACACACTGTCAAGGATAGTTTTTAAAAGTACAAATCTAATTGAGTTACTGTTCTGCTTAAAATTCTTCAATGATTTCACATTGTATATTGAATAAAATGTAAGTTCTTTAATATGACAAGAAGCATTTTTTTAAAAAAAGAAACAGTTTGAATATTTCTTGGCTGTGTTGTCTATATTGAAGCCACACAAGAATTACTGTTTTTCAAATATACTTTGTTCTTTCATGGTGTGGGTCAAGGAGAGTGCCTTAACCATATTTCAAAGTGATATAAATATTTTTTATAAGTATGCCTCATCCCCATTTATTTCTTTATTTGAAGATGATGCTAAGGCTCAGGCTTCACACTGTGATTGGTAGCATGGACATCAGAGTGTGAGATATGTTATGGCATAAGGATTTGACTGTCAAACTAAGCATTTTAATTATAACTTGTCAGACATGGGGAATAGATGAAGGTTAGATTTTTATTCTGTTATGATGGTTTCTCGTTATTAAAAAGTGTTTCAAGATTGTAGTATCAATTGAACCAATGTTAGGCTGGAAGTGAAAGGACAATTTAGGAACGCATTGCAATAAGCCAGATATAAGTGGTTATATTGTGTTAAGGAGGGCTTATAAAGGAAATGTAAAGACAATAAAGCTATAGTTATTATCATTTCTCAAGTGGACCCTGAGGGAAAAAATACCAACTAAGAAGGTATCATGGTGGCTAACTGGCCTCAAAAATTTTTTTAAAGATTTTATTTATTATTTCTAGAGAGAAGGGAAGGAAGAGAGGCAGAGAGGGAGAGAAACATCAATGTATGGTTGCTTTTCACCTGCCTCCAGCTATGGACCTGGCTGGAGACCTGGCTTGCAACCTGGTTATGTGCCCTGGCTGGGGAATCAAATCAGCTACCTTTGGGTTCACAGGCCGATGGCCTCAAAATTTTAAACAGAGCTTAGCAGTCTTTTATGCACAGGGCCCTGTCACAAATCTGCCCTTTAGGGAGAAGCCTGAATTGAACTACCTGCCTCTCCCCTGAATGGTCTGCCTGTGCTGTGTTTCTGCCATCTGAGCCAGCCCTCATAAAAGAGCTCTTGGGATCCTATTTCAACCAATACTGCAGAAGCTTTCCCCCTCCAATCAGATCTGTACAGCTATATCCCCATCAACTTCTTCACCAATCAATTAGAATAGCTGCATTCTGACCAATCAGGATAGTGCATTTTATCTCAATGAAACTGTGAAGATTTGGAGTCATACCAATCTGGGGCCAGGGCTTCTGGGGACTTCTGTCTATATAAGTTAGTTCTCTATAACTCTGAGACTGTGCTTTCCTTTTGTGCCCAAGACTGCATTTCCCTGGCTGATATCTTTCCAAAGCAGAGTGAAACAGACCAGTACAGACCAGAGCAGTGCAGAGCAGACCAGCACAGGGCAAAGGAGACCAGCACTGAGAAAAGCAGCCCAACAAAGAGCAGAGCAGAGCTGTCTAGAAAGAGGGAGCCTTGCCCCAGGACCACCTGTCCCCAGGGCCTTCTTTTTTTTAAAGATTTTATTATTTTTATTTTTACAGAGAGGGGAAGGGAGAGAGGCAGAGAGGGAGAAAGACATCAATGTATGGTTGCCTTTCACCTGCCTCCATCTATGGAGCCAGCTGGAGACCTGGCCTGCAACTTGGTTATGTGCCCTGGCTGGGGAATTGAACCAGTGACTCTTGGGTTCACAGGCCAGCATCCCACCCACTGTGCCACCAGCCAGGGCCTCCCAGGGCCTTCTTAACAGCAGTGCTATTTGCATTGAATAAAGTTATCTTCTTCATAGCACCCCAAATTGGAGATTTTTGTTGGTTGTGAATTGATGCCAAAGACCTTCAGTTGACATCATTTATCTGGTAATTTAAATATCAAAAGTATACAAACAGTAAAATTATTCAAATTATTTTTTCAAGATTTTATTTCTTTTTAGAGAGAAGGACAGGGAGAGAGGAAGAAAGAGAGAAACATCAATGTATGGTTGCCTTTTACCTGCCTCCAGCTACCGACCTGGCTGGAGACCTGGTTTGCAACCTGGTTTTGTGCCCTGACTGGGAATTGAACCAGTGACCTTTAAGTTTGCAGGCCTTAATCCACTGAGCCACCAGCCAGGGCTCCAAATTATTTTTATATGATCAGTCATTATAGCTATAAAAATATAGTAATAAGTGATTGATTTGTCCTAATATGATGGTGCAATCTGATAGCCTTTGCAAAATTTGGTCTGAGGTCCCAGACACAACTGACCCATACAATATAGATGGGTGGTTCAGAACATAATAGACATGCCTCTCTCAGAGCAAGATATATTTTAATATCTCTGTTCTATAAACAACTGAAGAGAAATTAAGAAAGAACAGAGATCTAATGGGCACTATCTTTACATAACTATTTCTTTATTTGTTAATCGTCAAAGTACTATGGAAGACCATGGGAAATCTCTATGTTATATTATTCTGGCATAGTTTCTTTTGCCAATAGCTAGGATAACTACATAAAATGAAAATTAAAAATGTAAATATTTTCCTGTAATTCTAAGGATTACATATATACCTTCATATAGTTGAATTAAGAAGAAAAATGTAAAGAATACTAAATAAGATTTGTTATAATATGTATCAGGCGGTTATCAGTTTTCACTTCTCTAAGATAGTATTATATTAGAGTTTTGTGCAGCTTACATTTGGAAGGAAGTTAATAATGTTGAATGCCTGACCTTCTGATCTCCTGTTCTCTGAATTTTCAGTATTTTCCAAACATACAGTTCTGTACTTAGTTTAGGGATTAGTCTATTAGGTTATACAAGGGGGGACCCTCCAAAAATGGAGTTATCTTCTGGAGGGCAGTCATCTTATAGTACAGGCTTCCCCTTCTAAGTGAGTGTCCTAGGAACCCATCTATATATCAGTGTACCAGCTGGCATCATTGTGAGACACTGAATTCAACTTCTGTGAATTTTTTTTGGAGACTATTTCAACCCATTTGCCCATTTCATGATGGGTGACTTACCTGTGCACCACCCACACCATACTGAGTGTTCAGCAGTTTTTGACCCAAAATGGCATGACTCCATGCACCACCCTCTATTCACTTGATCTTGCCCCAGCAACAACTTTTATTTTCTCCAAATGAAAAAAGCCCTCAGAGGGAAATGTTTTGCCAATGTGGAAGGAGTGAAAAAAAAAATGGCAGAAGCACTAAAAGTCATGAAAATTAGTAAGTTCAAAAGCTGGTTTGAGCAGTGAGAAAAAAAAAGTCTCAATAGGTATAATGCATCAAACGAAGAGTACTTTGAAAGTGACTGAAGTTTAAACATGTAAGAATAAATGCAGTTTTTATAAATAAATTCCTCATATTTGAGTCTCTTAGGTGATAGAAACAGGGCTTTGTAGTTCTGTGCTTATGGCACATAGACACTTTAAGTGAAGAAAGACTCTCAGAACAAGAGATAATTTAAAGGTAAAGGATAAAGATGTCAAAAATGGCAGATATGAGAAACTGTTTGATGAAGAAATACTTCAGACATAAAATGTCAATGGGGCTATGACATATTTACTTGTGGATTTGCTTTGAGGTATCTCTTGGATTTTTTTTTTTTAAACCTCTACTTTCTTGGAAAAAGTCCTACTGTAATATTATCAAGTTTTAGAATTACATCATACAAACTAGGACCAGGCCAAATTGAATGAACATTTTCAGGTAATGGCCGAGCACTCCATCTATCATTATTCATTAAATGCTTATTATTTGAACTAACAGCCATGTTGAACCTGACCTTGCTAACGCAAGTTTGCTATGTGCCAGTCATTTTGTAGATCGTGAGCTCAGGGTCATCAAATGACAGCTTATGTTCTCAGGTT
The DNA here is from genome assembly GCA_004026585.1 of Noctilio leporinus. Taxonomy (NCBI): domain Eukaryota; kingdom Metazoa; phylum Chordata; class Mammalia; order Chiroptera; family Noctilionidae; genus Noctilio; species Noctilio leporinus. Next base: position 18,946 of record PVIW01004625.1, on the reverse strand, counting down.
GGAAAGTTGTGTAGCCATGCTATTTATCAAAAAGAGATCCATTTATTTCTTTTTCAAAAACTGAGACAATCTGCAAATCTGGTTATTCTTGTGTCAACCACCTCAAAGGAATAAAGAATGATGAACTAGTAGGTATTTCTCAATTATTAAGAATTTACATAAAATTATTATTCCACTAAATTATGCCCATATAAATTCAACTTAAATTTATTATTAAATGCAAGAAAGCGGTGATTTACATACACAATGCCTTTCTTTATTAAATGAGTCTTTCATTAGCTACTGTGTAAAACAGTTCTTAATTAATGATTACTATGTGCTGGTCTGTGCAAAAATTAAGTATAATAATAGATTCCTATTTTATGATTTAAGTATAAAATAAATTTCCATTTTAATACTCAGGTTTTAGTCATAGTGAATAAATGGCATACAGTAGATTTCACTACTTACTAAAAATTAATGAGATGGTGAGCGAAAAGATGTCTTTGTACCAACATTTTGTTTCTATCAAGTTTTTGGCAGAGTGAGAGTAAATTTTTAATGATTTTGGGGTAACTCACTTCTTATGCAGGTACAGAACTTGAAGGTGATAATATAAAAGCAATCGCCAAATTCAAGTGATAATATTTAAATGCCTTGTTTAGCATAATGCAAGATTGCAATGAAAATTTTACAGCCTCTACTGGAACATCTTTAAATGGAGAGAAATAGGATAACTCCATTATATGTGTAGGAGAATGTTAAATGTAGGTACGTGTAGGAGATACTGTTATATGCATTAACAACGTCCATTCTTCCTGTATTCTATAGGGATAAAGATTTTTAGCTAGGCACCTAGACATAAAGTTAACAGTTACTTTCCTGGGCATCCTCATAATTAGGTATGGCCGTGGTCCTACTTTTTGGCTGATGTAAAAGGAAACAATGTACATTTTTGTTTCATTTATTTTATTATTTTTGATTTAGGGAAGAGAGGAAGAAAGAGAGGGAGAGAAAGTGGATGTGAGAAACATTGACCAGTTGCCTTCCATATGTGGACCCACACCCAGCCATGTGCCCTGAGCAGGAATTGAACCAGCAACATTTAAGTTTGCAGGGTGACACCCAACTAACTGAACTATGTTTGCCAAGGCAAAATGTATGCTATTTTAGAGAAAAGGAACATACTCTTCTATCTCCATCCCTATTGTCAGTTTGTTGGAATATAGATGGATGTGACCATGGGGGTTGAAATACTCATCTCAGAATATAAAGGCAAAACTGCATGAGGAAAATGAAAACAGCCAGCTAGACGCAGCAGGGATCATCTGATGTTATGGAGTTATTGCTTCCATTTAGACTGTTTTCAAGAGTTATATATTCATATCTTGTCTGAGCCTCTGTTACTTCTTCCTTGTTTATAATAGTCACACTACAAGCTAAATAACAATATCTAATTAATTTTAAGAAAATGCCCAACTCTTGCTGTTGAAGAGTTTTTTAGAGTCTAAATTAGCCAAAGAAATTGTCTGACTTGACATCATGCAACAGAACATTCTGTAATGATGGAAATATTCTCCACTATCCAATTCAGTAGCTACTAGTGACTAGCAATTATTGAGCACTTGGAATATAGGAAATTTTACTAAGAAATGAAATTTTTGCTTACAGTAAATTTTGGTTAATTTAAGTTAAATAATCACACATATTTAGTGGCTGCCTTATTAGACTGCACAGTTACAGTAATACATTTATTCATTATTTTGTCTGATGACACAATCCATAAATTATATCTATATACTCTCTAATTACAGGGATGGTGCTTTTAAAAACATGTAAGCGAAAATGTTTCCTTACCAGTTAAATCACTGAAAACCTAGATTTTTAAAAATTTGTATGGCTCAACAATTACTTAACTAAATTTATTTTTAGTTTTTGTTTCTCTCTTTCTTTTTAAAAATTAATTTATTGTTGTATTACATTTATCCCATTTTCCCCCATTGCTTTCCTCTGCGTCACCCTCCCTATGTCCTCTCCCACAGTCAATCCCAATATTAACTAAGGTTTTTAATGTTCAAATTTTCATATGTGTGTATGTATGGAAATACAAAATAGATGCATGTTTTCTTACATTTGCTATTTGTGTAGCTATACATGCAGCTGGCTCTCATCTCACATTTTCAGGAAGGTGGCACAGTAATGGCAAGCTTATGTTCTGCTCCTGGCTAGGACTTTCACACAGAAATTCTCCCTGCCTTCCTACAGTTGCTGTTTATGCTGAAAAGTGGATTTATTTTAAAATTCTTGTGTTCCTTTTCTTAAACATTAAGAAAGAGCCAGGCTCCTTCCATATGATCTCACCTAACATAGGAGGCTAATGAACAAAACAAACATATGAGCAGAATGGAGGAAGAGACATGGAAAAAGAAAAAGGGAGCAGAATAATGGTGACTAGGGGTTAGGGGGAGAAGGGGTAAAGTTGGGGAAGGGTTTAGTCAAGGAGCCAGTGTGAAGGACCCATGGACATGGACAATGAGGTGGGGATTGACTACAGGAGAGGGGGCAGGGAGAGTGGGGTAGGGGAGAGCAAGGAGGGGAAAATGAGACAATTATACAATTGTATTATTTAACAATAATAAATAAAATTTAAAAAAAAACTGTTTTCTGCAGCAGCAATTGATTGGAGTACCCTAGGTATTGTCATTATGTTATATCTGTTAAACATGATTCATGGTTGTTTCAGATAGCAAGATTTCTTTCTTTTTTGATTATAGACTTACATTATTTCTTTATCCTTTCACCTCTTGATGAGCATTTCGGTTGCTTCCATATTTTAGCTATTGTAAATAATACTACAAGGAAAAAGACATGGATGTGCATGTCTTTTTGGATTAGTGTTTTAGATTTCTTTGGATAAATACCTCAAATTGGAATTTTGTCTGGGAGGAGTATTGCTATCTTTTTTTATTTGTTTGTTTACATTTTCATGAAATATCTTTTTCCACCCTTTACTTTCAGTTTGTGTATGATTTTTGACCTGAAGTGAGTCTTATGTGAGACAGCATGTGTAAGGGTCATGTTTTGTTATCTATTCAGCCACCTGATGTCTTCTGATTGAGGCATTTAATGCATTTTAATTTAAAGTAATTGTTGATAAATATGCAGTTGTCATTTTCTTATATTTTTACCTTCTTTTCTTCTCAAATACGACCTTTATCATTTCTTGCAATATTGATTGATGGTGATGAGCTCCTTTAGCTTTTTCTTACCTGGGAAACTCTTTATTTGTCCTCTGATTCTAAATGATAGTCTCACTGGGTAGAGTAACCTTGGGTTATCCTTGCTTTTCATCATTTTGAATATTTCTTGCCAGTCCCTTTGGTCTACAAAGTTTCTGTTGAAAAATCAGCTTTCAGTCCTAGGGAGCTCCATTATAGATGACAAACTCCTTTTCTCTTGCTGCTTTTAAATTTTTATCTTTGTCTTTAACATTTGGCATTTTAATTATGCAGTATCTTGGTGGGGGCCTATTTGGGTTCATCTTGTTTGGGATTCTCTGCATTTAATAAATGTGTATGTCTGTTTTCTTCACCAGGCTAAGGAAGTTTTCTATCATTTTTTTAAAATAGATTTTCAGTTTCTTGCTCTCTCTCTTCTTTCAGCACCTCATGATAAGAATGTTTGGTATCCTTGAAATTGTCCCAGAGGCTCCTTGAACTCTCCTAACTTTTTTGATTCTTTTTTTCTTTTTATTGTTCTGATTGAGTACTTTGTGCTTCTTTATCCTTAAAATTGATAATTTGATTCTCTGCTTCATCTACTCTATTATTGATTCTTTGTAGTGTATTCTTCATTTCTTATTGGTTCTTTTTTATAATTTTATCTTCATTTTTATGCTTGCTACCTCTTTGTTAAAGTCCTCACTGAGGTCTTTCAGTATCATTATAACTATTTCATTTAGTTCTTTCTCTGGAGTCCTGTTCTGTTCTTTCATTTGGGACATGTTTCTATGTCTCCTGATTTTGGTAGTCTCCCTGTGTTTGTTTCTATGTATTAGGTAGAGCTTCTGTGTCTCTCTGTCCTGGTTGAGTCATCTTATATAGTAAGCATCCTTTAAGTTTAAAGAGCACAAGCTTCCCCATCACCTGTTTTGGGTGCTCCAGGGGCACCTCCGATGTGAGTTGTGTCCACCCTCCTACTGTACTTGAGCCTAGATTGCTGTTAACATGTAAATGGGAGGTATTTACTTCCAGGTTGATAGACTGTGTAGACTGGCTCTGACCATGGCAGGGAAGCTGCCATGCAGATGTGGAGCAGGACTCCCTTCACTGGTCTATGGTACCTGATAAATCTATACTTTGAGTCTGTCATTGATGGAAGTGATTGGGCCATTCCATAGGACAAGATCAGCTGCCATTCATGCCCTGCCTGAGCCCACCCAGAATCAGCCACAAAGTGACAATGCAGAGTCTTACTACTTGTGCTGGGCTTGGAGGTGTCTTGGAGAGGCTATGCTGTGAACCAACACCAATTGCCACTATTTCTGGGCCTGGGGCCACTTAGCAAGTGATACAGAGCATGCTGAGTTCAGATACTGCTTGTTTAGAGTTTGTGAATCTTTGAAGATTTAACTAAGTTTACAGCGTGTATCAAAACAGGCCATTTTTAAGGAAAAGACACATGAATTGGCGTGGGTGGTCCTGAAAGTTGGGTGATGTGGGGTCTCAGCGAATCAGTATGGTGGGCCAAACAACATTAGCCAGGTGGGTGAACACTCAGATACAGTGCCCATCTGTCAGCTCTTGAGGGGAAGGTTCTATAAAGAATAATGGTGTTTGCCTATACTTCTGCCTGGGAGAAACCTGGCTTTTGAGCCCTCACAATGAAGCCAGACAATTTCATCCCTACCTGTTTGTCCCTGATGCACCTTTTGAGCTCAGAGCAGCTGAGCTCAGCACTGGAGCTCAGAGCAAGTGAGTCCCTGTAAGTCTGTGTGTGGGCTCTTTAAAAGGGACATCTGGGACTTTAGAGGTACTCCATTTCCCTTGGCTGCTTTATCACAGCCAAAAGTTATGGGAGACTCCTCTTCTCAGCACTGAAACACTGATCAGGGAAGCTTGGTGTTGGGCTAGGACCCTTGGCTCCTTAGAGGGGACCTCTGCTGCTAAACTATCTTCACAATTTTTATCTGTAGTTTATCTGTAATTTTGGTGTGGTTGTAGGATGTAAGTATTGTATTACCTACTCCACCATCTTGGCTGGAAGCCAAGGCTTTTATTGATAATAAAAAACTGAGTGTACTACTAATATATATTCTCATTTAACAAAATTTTAAGAAATACACTTCAGGATTCAAGAAATGTAAAAAAAATGATGAGGAAATAAATAGGTAAGCTTTTAAGTTAAATATAAGAAATAATTTATATTTATATAAATGGTTTATATAAAATAATATTTAAAAGTCTGCCTTGTGGAATTACAAAAAGGGACAGATCTAAAATACAGAAAAACAATATGTGAACTTTAAGAGAGTGGTGTTAGTATTAAAATATTATATAGAAAGGAGATGTTAAAAATTTAAGTAAGACTTTGTTAAAACTCAATAAAAATCTACAATTATGAAAATTATTGAAGGATAGAGAGTAGAGTATATAGAAAGAGTTTTGAAAACATGTAATAAGGAAATAAATAAAACAATCAATTCAGAACAAGCAAAAAATGTGTAAACCAGATCTATGGAAAAATACAGAGCTACAAAAAGTTATGACATTATTTTAACTACATGAGATAGGAACAAACTAAAATTTCATTGATTGCAGGGGTTGAAGTAGGCAACGGATGAAATTCATGAGGAAGGTACTAATATTTATAGTGATATGAGTAATGCGCTATTTATGATATTGGATATTGGATGGATTATGTGAGGTAATTTTTTATATTTGACATATAGGAAATATATTCTAGTACACCAAAATATAACATATTCTAGAAATTTTAAGAAACATGTAGCAATATCTTTCATTCAAATTAGAGGAAAATATGACTCATATGCTTTCGTACCTTCCTCACTTACATGTATTTAACATAAAAATTCCACTTGCTGCAATTTTAAGTTAATGTATTCCAATCTTTTGAAAGTACAACTCCTTTCCTTACACTTTCTTATTTTGTCTGGCTCAGCCTGAAGTGACCTGCTGGGATTTAAATCGATGGCAAATGTGCTTCACTCTCCAAAGGCAGAAGCTATCAGTCTTCGTTATAGCAAATAGCTTCTATGGTCCTGTCATGTGTCTTTCAAGTGGACATCAGTTATCCAGAACACTGACATACTGTAAGGTCATTGATAATGTTTGTCATCAATTTGAATTCTAATTTCAAATAGATAAACTGTACCTTGGAAACTAAGCATTGAGTTAAATCAGTCAGATCTGCCTATGGGCTTATAAAAAATAAAGCAAGGATCTACATATTAAATTTTTTGGTACCTGGTCATGACAATGTTGTCTAGGTGTACTATTCTAAATCAAACAACTCCCCTTACACTCCTCAGGTTCCTGAATTCATTCTCAAAGATACTTTTTGTTGTTGTTCAAAAACCTGAAAATGATAGCATCTTCCTGCTTGAACTAAAGTTAATAAATAAATTCTGCTTGAGTACCACATATAACTAAGGCTTTGTTCTTTAATAAGTCCAGGGTTATAATAGAATTTTGGATAAATACTGTGGTTATATAAAATAATTTTCTAATGTATAAAAAATTATCAATTTAGTTCTAGGTTTTTAGTGACAAAGAAACCTGACCAGTTTAAGGTAGCTTAATAAAGGTAAAAAACAAGGTGAAAATATAAAGAATTTACTCAATGGAATGGTGAAAAAAAGTCACTCCTTATCTTAGCTCTTTGAGGGAATCAAAGTTGGAATTAATTATTTTAGCTTGAATGGAGTTATTATGCAAAGATAAGTATCACAGTAGTCTTAGAGATTTCTCCTTATAATGATGTCAGTATATTGTATATCTTATTTTATTATAATGAAATATTTTAGTACTCTAAAAATAGAATGCCAAATGGATTCCAAGTGCCTACATTCTAGTTTAAGAAATAAAACTACAAATATATTTTGAAACTTCCTTAATGTTATTTTTCAACTCTATTCGCTTTCCTCCTTTACTTCTTGAAGGTAACCATTTTCTAAATTTTAAGTTTACCATTCTTGTGCATATTTAGATTTTAAGGAAGTTTACATCCCCAAATACACATTTTTGTTTTATATTTTTTTAAAATTTTATATAAAACTATCATTTTGAAGCTAAATTGTATCTTAACATGTTTTGGAGTTTTATTTATGTTGATGTGATTTTCACTTTCTCTATTTCATTAGTTTTCACTATACATAAATTCTTTCTTGATAATAGCTAAGTACTACACTCTCATTGTTATAAAAATTCAGCAATATATATGCTCGTACATGCTTCCTTGATTTAAAATATCAAAATACAAAGGAATTGAATGGAATGGAATAAAAGAAGATAAGTTTTGTTTTGTTTTGTTTTTTTGGTGGCCAGAGACCCAAGATGGTGGAGGAGTAAGTGGAAGTTACACTGATCTCCTCCCAGGACCAACCTGGAATCACAACTAAATTATAGGAACATCTTCCTGAATAACCAACTGAAGGTTAGTTGGAAAGAAGCCTTATAACCATAGGTAGATGGAAGAAGCCACATCACCACAAGATTGGTTCAAGTTAATTTTTATATTGAATGACTATTTTGCCGCACAAAGTGATTTTTTTCCCAAAAAAATGCATATTGGGAGGTGAGAAGGAGACTAACTTTATAATAAAGACAGTTGACAAGAACTTCCACAACCAGGTGATCAGATCAACATCGACAGTGATAAGTCATGTTGATAACATGTAGCCTTGATACAATGTGATTTAAATGTAATATCTATAGATTCTGTCTCTCCACTCTTCTGCCCAAAAACCCATTTCTCTGGTTTGTGACTATGTAAAATGTCAGACAAATCCTGAGGGACAGGGTATAAAATACCTGACCAATACTACTCAAAACTCTCAAGGCCATTAAAAACAAGAAAATCTGAGATGGTCAGATCAACAAAAGTCTAAAGAGATATGACTACTAAATGCAGGATAGTATCCCGAACGGGTTCTGGGAATAAAAGGAGATTTAAAAGGAATCTGTATAACATATGGGCTATAGTAGGTAATGATACATGAAATATATGCCTGTGTTTGTGTGTGAGACGATGGACAATAGGTCATGTATAAAATGCAATAGTAATGTGAAATTGAAGAAAAAAAAGATATTTTCTCAAATGATATCCTAGGTTTTTTTCTTCTGTCTGTCAAATTAGATTAAGCCCTATAAAACTTCATATTGAACAAAACAGCTGATAAATCATGAAGGGCTTATAAACATTTATTTTTCTTTAACTAGAAATTCTTTGGGTTGGGGCGTTAGGCCTTCCATATATTTAAGTCAAATGAGCACATTTAAGGATTTCATTGAACCTGGCACTACCTTATGATTAAGAAATATTAGGAAGGGCACAACAGGTCCCCTTTACTTATGGATAGTGTGGATACCTCCAGAATTTGATAACAAATAATTGTATCCTGAAAAACTCCAAGAAGCCCCCACCCTGGAAAGAGGTAAAAGGTAGTGAACAAAGTTCTTTCCATGTTCAAGGTCTCCTGCATCTTTATAGCCATTGTATACATATATTTTATATAACATTTTCCTGTTAAGAAAAATACAACTCATATTATAAAACATAGTAAAATAATTTCAGTTCTGCACCCAGCCAACATGTGGAGGGGGTTTTTACCCCACATCACTAAACAGTGCTCAAGATACCAGCAAGTGTCCTACAGCAAAACTCAGTTCTGACACTGTCTACCCAGAGAGCATCAGATTCCACAGGGAAAAGGCTCAGCCTCAGAAGACCTCCATCCACTTAATAAGCTTATGGCAAACCCAGTTTGTTACCTGTGCTTCTGATTGACCAACTATAAGTTGAAGTTCCCAATGACCCCTTTCAACACATAATGCCAGTCTCATGTCCAATTTGTTACAGATGCTTTTGACCTATTGGCTATAAATCTGAGGTTTTTACAACACCCTCCTCAGGATTGATTAATTTGCTAACATGGCTGACAAAACTCTAGACACCATTTACTCACTAGAGTACCATGTTATTACAAAGTATATTTAAGGATAGGAATCAACAGCCAAGTAAAGAAATACAGAGGGCAAGGTCCCAAACAAAGAGGTTACTGTCCTCATGAAGCTTGAGACCAGACACAGTGACAGATAAAAGCATTCTAGTTCCCCATCCTGGGAGCTCTCTGAACCTTGTCTTTTTTGGAATTTTATGAAGCCTTTATTATATAGGCATGATTGAGTAAGTCATTGGATATTGATGATTGCTTTAATGCCAAACATTTCTCTGTGGAAATCATAATATCCTCATCACATTGTATTTGTGGTTGGTTACCCTGGCAACCAGCTCCCATCTTTAAATTCTTTCCAAAAGTAACCTCAATAAATAAACCCAGTTGTGGCATAAAGGGGCTCCTTATGAATAACAAGACATTCATTTGATCTTCAGGCTTCTGAAGCAATTTTAGGAACTGAGGACACAAATCAAATATTATGATAAAAGATACTCCATTGCTCTTATTGCTCTAGAAATTATAAGAGATTTTAGAGCTTTGAAGAAGAAACTGGAGAATGATCAAATATACATAAAAATATATTTTGAGCATGTGAATTGTCAAATGCATATTTCTTTTAAAATATTTTTTATTGAGAGAGAGAGAAAGGGGGAGAGAGAGATTTGTTGTTTTACTTATTTATTCATTCATTAGCTGATTCTTGTTATGTGCCCTGACTGGGAATCAGACCTACAACTGGGGCTTTTAGGGATGACACTCTAATGAGCTGAGCACCTGGCCAGGGCTCACATATACATTTCTTATAAATCACAGTATTAAACTCATTCATAACAGGACAAAACATTTCCCAGCTAAAAGCTCTAATTTCTTTGAAAGTATGGGTTGATGCCAATGTTTTATTTTAGCTAGACTTACCTAATTCTCAAATGCTAATAAATGTAGAGTAGATAGAATATCCTCTTGGAATTCCATAAACCCTAGGGAGAAGTCAAGCAACTAAAACTGATGTCAGGTATAGCAAACCAGCTGAATATCTCTATCCCAAGTCCCTAACTCAAATCAAGCTTCTAAGATTCCAGCTTTGGGTTAGCCTTTGAGTTAGGGATTTAAATAGCTACTAAATTGTTTGTGCGCAGTAGAGTTTCCCCCTGTATGTTCAGTTTCCCACTTTCAGACTGCCCAAATCTTGTAGCTACCGGAAGAACACTTTCTACAATTTGGAAGGTCATTGGCTGTGTGATGAATTTTCTATGACACTTTTCATTTCTGTTTCATCAAACTAACTTTCCTTGCAGCCGTTGACATCCCCCTCAGCATGTAAGATCACTGGTTAATGACAAATCACTGCCGATTGTCACCTACTGGACAACTGAAGCTTGCTGTAAAAGATCAGCAGAAAGTTTGTGTGTGGTATTTTCTTAATTTATTTTATACACCGCAGGATTCAGCTTCTGAGGAATAATAGATTTTTATTACTTGTATTATAATGCATAGTTAGAAGCTGAAAGATAAAAGCTGATGATGCCTACCAATATTTTTTAGTTTTTAAGTATATTCTAAAAGCTGTGAGTCTAAATTACATATAATGATGCTAACAATGTGCTGTCCATCATGAAAATAGTTATATATCTGATTTTCAAAATTATTCTAGTGATATAGATGGCGACTTTGCGTTAACTTAACCCTGGTCTCATACATGATTCCCTTTGTGATCAATGGAGCATGATTGTGAAGAGTGAATGAAGATTTTTCTGCAGCCCATGGACATTGTAAGAGCAAAGTTAGAGGTCACAATGGAAATTGTTTGTAAGATATGATTTTAATAACACCAAATTACAACAAATGAAACAAATTAGTCATAGATGTAGAGGTAAAATCACAGTACAATGATTCATATTATATCCAGAGGACATTTAAAAATAATAGCAATTATAGCCCTTGACTTTATCTCTTTTTTGAAAAATTTTGTTAATAATTGTTTGTATTTATAATTTTAAAACATTTTCAAGTGTAATAACAAGGATTAGCCCTGACATTTTAAAATACTGGCATACCTGAGACATAAATGAAAATAACAGAAATAATTTTATGAAAGGGAGATGTCCAATTCACTAATTTTGATTATCTAAACTGGATTATTACAGAGTAGTATATGAGAGTATTATTTTTTTGATCCATAGTAAAGTAGTAAATTAAACCATTACATTGTAAACATCTTGTTGAATAAAAGTGATATTTGACTTCAATTTCAACTTCTTTCCAGTAAAATGAAGATAGAATGTTCAGGTGTTTACAAAAAAAGTTTAAAAAGCAAGGTAAGATAATTGCATCTTAAAAGTAAGAGAACATGTTTGCCAGTTAAAAGATTGAAGGCAATTGAAAAATAGACTGAATGGTAGGTTTGAAAGAAAGGCATACTTCCCTTTTCATTAGAGTCTTTTCCCCTTTATGAAGCCCAAATATAGTATTACAAGTAATAAAAGTGCCAGATTTTTCCTTTCCACAAATGAAGTATATGGTTATAGCTGATTGAAGAATTTTAGTTTTCTCTTTTGTAATAACCCCTAGTGGATTTTTGCCTTACTCGGAGAAACCTCAATCTGAGTCTGCAGAAATGCTCAGCAAATGATAATACCCATACTAAATTTTCATTCACTTTGGAGAACATTCTCAAATGATCTCATAATAACTTTCTAAATAGTTCTTATAATTGTAGAAGGATATACCAAAATACCATTCTTATAACAGTTTCCTTTAGCATCTTCTCTAGTGGATCTAAGCACTTCCATGATAACTATGTTATTAAAGATGTGTACCTTATGATTTAGCAAGTCACAAACAGAATTTGTATAATACATTTTATTTAATATGTTCAAGTAATTTTTAATTGGTTGACATTGGACATTACAATAATAACATAACTTTAATGGTTACAGAGCCATGTAGACATCACTTTTGTGGTTACTAGTGTATTGGTTTTTCTTCATACTATGCTGCTATGAACTAGAAGGTTTGTCTTCAAGATATTTTCATAAGTCAGACTTCATATGGAGCTGTTAAAGAAATATCTTGAATTGGTAAATTGTATTTTATTTCAGGGTGAAAGTCTTCATTCTTAAGATAACTTGGTAGATGTATCACTTTTTGTTGCATCAGTGCTGATTTGTAAATAGCACAGGAGTACAGCAATTTTAGGTAGCTATGTTTCCAAAGATCTAGAGACCAGAAATGTTCTTTGAAGGAGACAGTCTCCTGTTCAGTGGTCCTAACAATACTGGCTATACTCAAGCCTCTCTGTGCCTAAATGTTCATTCTAGCAGTTGACAGAATACATTTAGAATCTGCTTTCATATATCCAGGTAACCGCATGCAAAATACATTTTATTTCAATATTTCACAAGCAATTTATAACTTGATTTGGTCTCACCTAAGTTGTATGCATGTGCAATTGTGAACCAAACTAGTTATTAATAAAGTAGAGTAATGAAAACTCTATACCAAATAGCACAGGGTTTTATACTTCTGGATATCTGAGGGTGTGTGAGATTATTTTCTTCAGGTGTTTTACTTAATTATAATAAACATACAAATAATGCTATTTTGTTGAATGCATTATTTATAGAAGTATACAATATTATATATGTTTTTAGGATTAGCTTCCTTAATCATTATAAGCAATACTAGGAGGTGGATAGTATTGTCCATCCATTACAGTTAGAAAACTGAAAAACAGACAGCCTAAATGAATTATCTCATATCAGCAGGAAGAAATATCATAGGTAGACCTTGAATCCAGCAGAAAACATGAAGTTAAGGTATGAAGGCTTCCTGGAAGATTTAACCTGAAGAAAATTGAAATTAAGATAACACTTGAACTATGCATTCTCTTTGATTTAGCTTTTTTTCCTCTAAATTCTGTAATTACTCTTTGTGTTCATATTGTCAGCATTCAGAAATCTCAAAGACCTCAAAAAATGGTGCAGGTGAAATGCAAAGGAACACACATGCACACACACACACACACACACACACACGCACCTTTTCTTCATTAGTGCTGTACACACTAATGGTAAAAGTGCATTTCTCCAATACAGTAGCTTAGAAGTAGGGCATCAGGGCTATATTTCTCTTTTCTCATCCATTGCCTCATCCTTTCTCTCTCTATTTTACTTTTTCAACTTTTCTTTCTACTGTTTTTCTTTATTTCTCTTCTAGTGTTTTTTCCTTTCCTCTGAACCTTAGAATGCAGATGTTTAAAACTATATTTTGAGTAATTTGAGAGATATGTACATGCAGGGGCAGCAGAAAAAGTTCCTGCCTGATTTTTTACTTTATGCTAAGTTTAAATCAGGATTAAAAACAACTAAGGTGTCTTAGACATTTTGAAAGATTCTTTATGGTTCTTTGAACATTAGAAAAATCTATCTGGTTAGTAGAATATAAACAAGGAATCATTATAATATGCTGCTTAAGAACACAGATTTTAGAGGAAGATCAGAATTTTAAATCTGGATGTTCTATTTACTAGTCATGTGTTGTTTTTTTGTTTGTTTGTTTTAAAGATTTTATTTATTATTTCCAGAGAGAGAGGAAGGGAGAGAGGCAGAGAGGGAGAGAAATATCAATGTATGGTTGCCTTTCACCTGCCTCCAGCCACAGACCTGGTTGGAGACCTGGCTTGCAACCTGGTTATGTGCCCTGGCTGGGGAATCGAACTAGTGACCTTTGGGTTCACAGGCCAGCTCCTTATCCACTGTGCTACCAGCCAGGGTCACTAGTCATGTGTTTCATCATAAAATGTTTTCCCATCTGTAAAATTGAGACAATTTTACTTATTGGGATATGATTGTTAAATTGAGTGTTAGTATGTGTATATGCAATTATCTAACTCATTTTATGATTCAGAAAAAAATAAATTTATTACTTTTTTCTGTACCATTAATGAAAATTCAGTAGTTGGCACAGAAGGTTAAATTTAAATAGGCCTAGTAATTTGTAATTGTTGTTTGAGAAGAAAGTATATCTATATATCTTGGAAAAGTGAATAAAAATTGTAAGGATCATTATGACATTATTGATCAGTTTTTATTGTTGATTTTTTTATAAGAAAGAAAGACTCTCCGGTTGAGTTTAAAAGTCGAGTTTCATTACAAAATTGAGCAGTTTCTACAACCGGATGGACCCCATCAGTCCTGTGGACTGAGTTATATCAATCTTTCCTTAGCAGCAGGGATTTCTCCACCAGAGCGGTGCATAGCTCTTTGCCCTGTGCATGGATGGCTGGTTGTGGTTCTGCTCTCTGCAGAGCTGGAAATGAGGGCAACCAGGTGTAGCATATAATTAGCCCGTCCCAATTAAGCATCACCTGAATGGTTTATGAGTTCATTCTCCATGTCTGAAATATCCCCCTCTGAGCTGAATCTCGCTTTTTAAAACATTCTACAAATGTGGCTAAAGAGTTTTGTATATCATCTGCTTTTCCAACTCTTCAAACAGTGAATTCAGAGGTACAGAATTAACAATTTTGAATCACTTTAGCCAAGTAGTATTACAATGAACCATCTAGTAGCTGCAGAAGTCTGGTACATGATTATGTGAGAATTCATACAACAACTTTTAGTAAACGTTCACCTTATCCTTCTAAGCCACAGTTCCATCTGCCACTGCTTCCTATTCTGTACTTGGATATCTGATGTAGCACTCACACTTTAATTTTTTTAATTTAATCTTTATTGCATTTTTTCCATTTCCATTTATTCCCCTTATTTCCCGCTCCCCCAGCTGTCACCAAACTGTTGTCCATGTCCATTAATTTTTTTTTGCTTTTTGTTTAATCCATCCACCCCCTGACCCCTGGCCCCCATTAGTTGTCATCTGCTCCCCATCTATGAGTCTGTGCCTGTTTTTGCTTGTTAGTTTAGTTTGTTCATTGTATTCCACATATGAGTGAAATCATATAGTATTTGTCTCCCTCTGACTGGCTTCTTTCACTTAGCATAATGTCCTCCAGGTCCAGCCATACTTTCACAAAAGGGTAAAATTTTCTTCTTTTTTTATGGCTTCCATATCTTGGCAAATGTAAATAATGCTGTAATGAACATAGGGGTGCTTATGTTCTTTTAAATTAGTGTTTTGGATATATTCTCAAAAGTGGGATCTGAGTCAAAAAGCAGATCCATTTAAAATTTTTTGGGTTGCCTTCATACTGCTTTCTACAGTGGCTGCACCAGTCTGCATTCCCACCAACAGTGTAAGAGTTCCCCTTTCTCTACATCCTTGCAAGGATTTTAATGGAATATTATGTAGATGTTAGAATCATTGTGGCCAACAAGTGATGTGGAAAATAGCTTTGGTATACAATAATAAAGGAGAAAGAATATATATTACAAATATATAGCATTTTTAATGAAAGATATACAAGGATTAAAAATGCAGAAAGAATTTAAAATGCTAGCAGACATTTTTAATTTAATCTTGATGTTTGTTTTTCTATATATCTTGAATTTTGCTTAACATATTTACATTACTTCAAAAATAAAATAGATGAAATGTGAGTTTTTTACATTTCTATCTAGTTGATGTGAAAATGAATGAATTTTGAGTATAAAATTGTTCCTAAATTAAGAGTACATAGGTTTTAAGTACATGACCAAGGGATTTCCATCCCATCTGGGTACATGCATTAAGGGTAATGTGTTTTAAGTCCAGAATTTTTGCTGTTGGAGCTTTTTGAATTTGTCTCTGGTTACTAAGATGGTTCTGGGCAATTGAGGTTTTAGATAAATTGCTTTCCATTTCCAATCCTGATTGTTTCTCGACAGAGTGATTAGAATAATGATAATTTAAAAATTGGAGATGTTAAGAAATGACACAAATTCTCATGGGCTGACTAGAAGGACTTCTCAGTGGAATATTTTCTACATCATTTAGTTCTGTGATAACACCGATTTTCTCCAGTAATTTCGATCACTTCTCCTGCCTGGACTGCTTTAGGTAGATGTGTTTCTCCTTCATTATGAAAGAGATAGGAGCCTGACAAAAGCCAACCATCAGTTGCTTTTGTACATGATTAATAGCTTAAATCTGAATAGTGAAATATGAACAATATCACTGAACAATATCATTGTGACAGACCAGATACATCCACACTGTTGTTTTTAAATGCATATACAAGAGCACTAGTCAGAGTCATCTTTATTGTAATGGGTAAGACAAGTGTTTTATAATTCTAGTGTACAAGATGAGTTAGAAAAATAGAATATGTGAAGCCAGGAAATTTAAGATATGTGGAGATAACAAAAATCTCATGAATTATTTTCTTAGAATTATAGTAATGAAGTATCTATCAAAAACAAAGCAACTTAAAACAATAGAAAATCATTGTCTCTTAATTCTTGAAGCTAGAAATCTAAAATCAAGTTGTTGGCAGGGACATGCAGTGTCTCTGATGTCTCCAGGAAAGGACCTGTCCTTAACTGTTCTAGCTTCCGGCATTCTTCGGCTGTCTTTTCCCTGTTTGCCCTCACATGGTTTTCCCTCTGTGCTTGTCTGTCTCTGCATCAAATTCCCCTTCCTGTTAGGGCAGTGGTCAAATTGCATAGGATCTACCTTAATAACCTTATTTTAATGTGATTCACCAGAAAAGATATGTTGAAGTCCTACCCCCTGATTCCCAAGAGTTTTCCAGTTATAGCTATCAGCACTGCTACCTGGAGACATAAAGTGACCTAAAATCATTCTTCTAATGCCTATTCAGTTGTCTTGGGATCTGAGAAGCTGTAAAATTTGGCTTAGATTGCTCTCCCTGGCCTTCATATTCCCAGTTTGATAGCATTCGTTTGGCCTGTGCAAATGGTATTAGGGTATACAACAGAACAGCAGAATAATGATTCAGAACTTTAATTGGTGTATCAGCAAAAAATAGATTAGAATTTATGAGCACCTAAATATTTTTAACATACTATTTAAAATAACATGTTATATTTTGACATTAGAGTCACTGATTATATTAACACTTTTTACAACTAAGAAGCATAAAAATATCTAGTAAATAACTGAATGCCACAGGGTAAATAAAACAGTACAGATATATCAATAGGAAATGTCTCTTTCTTAATAAATTTGATTTAATGTTTTCTAGATGATTAACTCCTAGTCTTTAATATATTAGGAAGTAGAGAAATTTGTAGCCTACCATACTAGGAAACATTGAAATGCATAGTCTATAAATAATTTTAGGGTTATTGAAATAAAATTTTGTAAGAAAATATTTGTTTACCAAACTCAAAAGGTTAAATAGCATTTTCAACTTAAAATAATGATTATTTCCTCTTTTTCTACAAACTTTTTTTCTCCTAGTCTATCCTACCTACAAATATTTTTAGTATTAAAAATTAAGGCTGCCCTGGCTGGTGGCTCAGTGGATGGGTGCTAGCCTGCAAACCTAAGGGTTGCTGGTTCAATTCCCAGCCAGGGTACATGGCCAGGTTGCAGGCCAGGTCTCCAGCCAGGTTCGTAATTGGAGGCAGGTGAAAGGCAACTATGCATTGGCATTTCTCTTCCTCTCTGCCTCTCTCCCTTCCCCTCTCTCTGGAAATAATGAATGAAATCTTAAAAATAAATAAATAAATAATAAAAATTAAAATTAAGGCTGTTAAAGGTATTTGTTACTAAACTAATAATCACTGAAAAAGAAATATGGTACATCAAAATATTTCTAAATTTATTTAAAATTCACTTTTTCCAAAGGTATAACTTGTTCAGACTCATCTAATAGAACTTGTTTCTTATGAAAATGAAACTTGAAAAGATTTAGTTTAACATAATGCTTAAAATATTATTTTAATATTTTAAATGAAGTCTTTTGAATTCTGGAAATAGCTTTCTAATAATATTATTAATATGCTTGAGTAAGACACTACAATTTTATTTTTAATTTTATTGTTGTTGTATTACATCCATCCCCTTTTTGCTCCAATCTGTCCCCCTCCCCACCCATTCCCCACAAAATCAATCCCACCTGTTGTCAATGCCCATGGTTCCTTTATACTAGGTTCTTGCCTAAGCTGCTCCCCTTCCTTGCCTCTGCCTCCCACCTCCCCCCAACCCCGTTCCCCCTGACCACTGAAGGCCTATTCCTTGTATTCATATACTTGGTTCTGTTTCGCTTGTTGTTAGTTTTGCTCATTATTGTCCCGTAATGGCTGAGATCATATGATATTTGTCCTTCACTGACTGGCTTATTTCACTAAGCATAATACTCTCCAGTTCCATCCATGTTGTTGCAAAGGGTACAAGTTCCTTCTTTCTTTCTGCTATATAGAATTGCATTGTGTAAATGTACCAAAGTTTTTTGATCCAATCATCCACTGATGGGCACTTAGGCTGTTTCCAGCACTTGGCTATTGTAAATAGCGCCGCTATGAACATAGGTGTGCATAGGTTCTTATGAATTGGTGTTTCAGGATTCTTTGGGTATAGTCCAAGTAGTGGAATTGCTGGAGGCAGTTCCATTTTTAGTTTTTTAAGGAAACCCCATACTGTTTTCCACAGTGGCTGCACCAGCCTACATTCCCACCAACAGTGTATGAGGGTTCCCTTTGCCCTGCATCCTCACCAACACTTGTTGTTTGTTGATTTGCTGATGATTGCCATTCTGACAGGTGTGAGGTGGTATCTTAATGTAGTTTTAATTTGCATCTCTCTGATGACTAGTGATGTTGAGCATTCTTTCATATGCCTCTGGGCCCTTTGTATATCTTCCTCAGT